>CAJQUW010016414.1:0-242714 GCA_907163375.1 Prostheceraeus crozeri
TCTGCACACATGTTTCTATACATATATATATATACTGTATATATAGGTTGGGGCAGGAACGTAACATTCTTAACATCGCGTCCTACCACTCGTAAAAAGTAGTAAATTTTGGTTGTGACAATATAAGGCAAGATTGAAGCGCTGAATTTTTTAAAACTGCAAAAAGAACAATTTGTCTGGTGCGAACATCTTGCTTGTGCGTTTCAAATTTCATTTTACACATCCGTTATTCATATCAACTGCCCTGATCAGTGTTTTTGAGCGGATCGAAATTCCGCTTTCGCTCGCTCATCGCTCATTTGCTCATATTCGCCCTTTCGGTCGCTAGTAGTAAGGGAAACTCCACCACTGGACCGCGCAAGATGGCCGCCGTCGAAAAATGGTCGCTGACGTCCCCCCCTCGAAAACGACAGAGTGTGAGACTCGGGTGAGTTGGCCTCGGGTGGGTTGACGTGGGCGACCGTCTAGGTTGTCGTGGTGGAATGGTGAAACGGACTTTAGATTCGTGATCAGCGTAAAATTCTCCATCGGTATGGTGAATTTGAAAGCAATCGGCGAGAAAAAATTTTCTTACCCCCCGTCGGGAGAGCTAGCTTCGATCTTGGCTTCCAGTAGACGGATGGAGACGTATGATAGCTCGTTTGAAAGCTGAGGGTGAGACAAATTCAGTGTTGAAATTTCTTGTCAATCAGTTTAGTCGTTTAGAAGTTAGAGCAGAAACAAGATTTACCAGATTTCGTGAATTGGCGAAAAAACGACAGAGTTAGAATTTTGGACGTTTTGGGCTGTAGCGACAAAACGAAGCATCGGATGGGAAAACGGATTTCAGATTTGGAATCAGCGTCAAATTCTCTATCAACATGGTGAGTTTCAAGTCAATCGGAGAGAAAAAATTTTCAACATTTTTCGAAAAAACGACAGAGGTAAAATTTTGGACGTTTTGGGCTGTAGCGCCAAAACTAAGCATTGGATGGGAAAACGGAGGCCAGATTCGGATTCAGCGTACAATTCTGCATCTGTATGGTGAATTTGAAAGCAATCGGAGACAAAAATTTTCGCTGACGTCCCCCCCTCCCCGGCACCGATCTTTCAATTTCGCTTCTAGTGATCGTAGAAAATCGTGCAATAGCTCGTTTGAAAGCTAAGAGTGAGACAAATTCAGTGAAAGAAACGGCTTGTTCATATCTGTCTTCGTTTAGATGCAAGACGCCATTTACGATTTTGGGAGATTGTCGAAAAACGACAGAGTTAGAATTTCCCAAGAAACAGCTCCAGCGGGCGCATGAAGGCTCGGATTGGTAATTGGATTTCAGATTTCGAATCAGCTTGATGTTATTGTCCAATGAGGAGCGTCATCCAATGAGAATCAAGCATTTCTATATAAATAGCGAGCCTTCCACAGTGAGAATCATTCCATCGTTGAATCACGCGAGTGACGGACGCACATTTTCTCTCTCTCTATTCTATTATCCAACTAAAATGGTAAGTCGCTACTTCCCTCCCTGTCCTCCCTTGAACGTAAACTTAATACAATCTTTTTCATTTTCAGGCATCTACTCCATCTGCTGCGCTAATAGGACAAAACGGCGGTCAAACGTTACAAGGTTCGCTACGATCAGATCATCTACAACAGAGACCAGTGGAAGAAACAACCAAGGTACATAATCCTACACCGCTACAGCGTAAATTTAAACAAGTCTTGCGTTATGACGATCATAGCGTAGTACTCCAAACGGGAATGCTCCCTTGCACGGATGTCAAGATAATGCGCAATCAGTATGGGGACTACATACTGATCCCCGTGAGTCCGTACATTCGCCGCCAACTTGATATTATTGAGGAGTACGTGACATTAAATATGGACATTCCTACTTCTCTTGCTCAAGAGTGGAAGGCGAGAGATGACAAGGATACTCCCTATAGAAAGATTTGGGATGGTAATCACATTTGCTTACCGGTATCACATTGGTGTACTTACTATAAGAAGGAGGGAGATCATTCAACATCCATCACATGCGACGAGCTCGGAGAAGGTACTTGGGATATCCTTTTCAAAGTGAATGGGCTATATTATGGTCGGCACAAGGATAATAAAATAGCCTCTCTCTCCATGCATATGGAATCCATCCTATATATTCCAAAACCACCCAATGTGGACGACATAATTGATCAAATCCTTAACAGCAGTGGAACGAAGCGCAAGTCGGAGAAGAATGTGCCTCAAAACGCAAATCAAAGAAGGAGAATTACTAGTCCTTTCCTAACTCTACCCTATGACAATTCGCTTATGTGCTTTGAGTTTCGTAGACGTGGTCTTATTAGATACATTTTACTTCTTCGTTGCCATCATATCATTTGTGTATTTTGTTGTGAAAAGCATCGATGTAATTCTTCATTTTGTAATATGTTATAGAACGTTTCCTTAGATGTGTAAATTTCCGTTTTAGGCTTCTATCATCATTTTTATGGATTGTGAGGGTGAACCTGTACAGGAGTTCAGTGCTATTGCTATGAACAATTGGACATATCAGATTGTTAGTGTCTATCATCAACATGCCAACTGCGATCCCACTGTTGATCAATGGGCGAGAAAACACATTCATGGACTTAATCTGAAATATTTGCAAGACTACCGCTTTTCTTGTGACAGTGCTCTTCTTATTGACTTTAAACGATGGTTAGCTGCTTTCAATGTTATACGCATCTTTTGTAATAATCCTGGTAATGAGAGGAAAGTATTTCCCAATCTAATCATTGATGACATTTTGCTCCCACCTTGGGATAGTAGAGTGAATCAACATTATCATGAAGTCACGAAACGTTTTAAGGATTTGTCTGTTCCTATTTTGTCTGTTCGTTGTAGTAGCTACGTTCATAACCAATGCTTCTTTCCTCCTTACCTCAAGACTGCCAAAGTCCTGTATGGTTATCATTGATCGCTGTATGATAGTTACCAGCTGTATCTATTTTATCTCTTTCAAACCATTGATTTATAATGCATGCTTGTTACCGTTATTCAATAAAAGTTACTATGAGAAGAGTTGTTGTTTTCATGCAATGGATGGGTTAGATAAAGGGCGATCATGTCTATCTCAAACGACTGTGGAACATTACATTTTCATAGGCAAAGTTTAAAAGGAGCTGTTCAAGATTATGTGATAAATTTTCAGAAAGATGAGACCGACATCGAAGCAGTGGTCCATGATGCTAGCACTCTATTTCTAAAGTTAATGAATACATTCTCTGATGGCATTGTCATGGCGCGAGTAGTTGCGAAAATTAAGTTTAGTCATTTTGGAAAGGAAGAGGTGGAAACTCGCTCTTTCCATTTTGCTTCTTATTCAATGGAAGTGGTAGATCACCCCGAAGAATTTCTTAAAAGACATATGATAAAAATTGCTGAACGTCTTAACGCATTTAACCATCATGTTAGCAGTCTAGTGATTGAAGCGATTTCAGATATTCACATTCAACTTTCTATAAAGAAAAATTGAAAATGCAGTGGTACTTGATTGTAGCACAACTGGTTTTCGAGCTATGTCTGCTCACTCTCGAAGTATATTCCTTCTGTACATGCGTCTATTATTTAGAAAAGGCTAGCAAATTCATATCTTCAAAAAGACTTGCTATAGACATCAGTAACAGTGAAACTGTTTGTGATGCGATGTATGTAAGCGAAAGGATGGAAATGAAAAGCGCATCTTCAAGAGATGTAAGCATGCTTTTTGTCAACGCTGTTTCATACGTAATTGCATTCAACTTTGCAAATGTAACCACTGTGATATTGCTCATTTCGAGTGTCACTTATGTCGCAATAGTTAGTATCTATGCAAATGTGGTAAAGACAGGTTTTAGCAAAGACTAACACGGAAAATGGCGAAACGTAAAATGACGAAACGTAAAAGTCAAAAGTCTTCAAAGTTTTCTTCAGCCATTCAAGCTCTCCGACGAATGAAAGCAAATCAGCGATACAATGCTATACGACATGCTAACGATAAATTCATTCGTGAAATTATTTCTCACTTGAGAAAGTTGAGGACAAAGAAATTAGCACCAAAACAACGAAAGTTACTTAAGCGATATGCTACGAAATTGCGTTTCATCTCCAATCCTAAAGTCACCCTTCAAAGAAAGAGGGAAACTCTAACACAAAAGGGCGGTTTCCTTCCAGCGGTACTACCGATGCTAGCTCCTATCGTGGGCAACGTATTGGGTGATATCTTTGGCTCCAGACGTTAATTATGCAAATGTTGAATCTGAAAGTATTATAATGGATTTCAGACTTCAATGTGATAAAGTTCTGACTGTATCAGGTCCATCTCATGCAGGTAAAACTGTTTTCACGCTGAATTTATTGGATAAAAGAAGGGAGTTGTTAAAGGAACCTATCAATCGAGTGATTTGGTGTTATGGTATTTATCAACCGTCGCTGTTTCAGGAATTGCAAAGTCGCAACTTTATTCGACATGAAGGAATTATTCCAGTGGATAAACTTCAGTCTAATGATGTTGTATTGGATGATTTATTAAAAGAAAGTAGGAATTCAAAAGATGTTACAGATATGTTCACTCGCGCAGCACATCATAAAAGGTGCTTTATCATCTATATCACACAAAATTTGTTTCCTGATGGAAAAGAAGCTCGTACACGAAACCTGAATACACACTATTATGCTATTTTCAAGAATCCGCGAGATAAAAGTCAATTTGAAATTTTAGCGCGACAAGTTGCACCAAGAGGATCAAAAGCCTTAATTGAAATTTTTCAAGCAGCTACTGAAAAACCACACGGTTACTTATTCATTGACTTTACGCAAGAGTGTCCGGAAGAATTTAGATTTCGAAGTGATATTTTGAAAACTCCCATGATTATCTACAAACTATGAGTTCTTATTCTCGCATGATTGTTATTCCTCAGGATGAATATGTACAATTCACTGCCATGCAGCAAGTAAAGCAACCTCTTGCAAATCAAATGTATAGGAAAGAAATAGATTATCAGCAAAATGTTCACATCAAAGATCCACATCGTGCTGTATCATTACAATCGGAAACTGTTGAGCAATTGAAAAATTTGAATAATAAGATGCGTGACTCTGTATCGACTGCTACACCTTTAGCATCTCGCGCACATGCCATATATCATTTTAACAGTATTGAACCCCATCTCAATGTAAATGATAGACGAGAAATCATTACAGATGAAAATAAAGTGATTGATGCTTCACGTTATGAAGACTTGATTCAGTATGCGACACGTAGAAAGCGCCGTCAGGGATATGTTCCACCTGGTAGGTCATACTTTCTTAAAATATTGAAAAAGCATAATGTGCCAAAATTTGCTTTTGAATAATGAGACATTGAAAGAACTTGATTCAACAGTGGCTACTGCTCCAATGCTTCAGACGATGAAAATGCCAACAAATTGGTTTAAGACGTCACCTGCTACATCCCCTCCCACACTCACTAAGCAAACAAGAGGAAGGACTCGACGTAGATCTACGCCACCACTAAAACTAGTAAAAGGAAAACGTAAAACAGCTCCTCCCAAGAAATACATGTTCTCAGACTATTAATATGAAGCAGATGTGTTGCTTGCCATGTAATGAACCGCCAGAGGTGAATGTCGTTGTCACTTTCACTTGCTGCGCCAGCTCTCACAATGAAACCCCTAAGCAATGTGAACACGATCGCAAAACCGCTAAAGCTAAATGCTGCAGTTGTTGTAGATGTAGAAAGGCAAGAAAACAAAAAGATGAGAAGGAGGAAAAAGAGTTAGTCGTCATCGACTGAACGTTTGAAGTCAATCTATTATGATGTAAAACATCCGGCAGGATTTGCATCTATCAAGAAATTATCAAAAGCGAGTGGTCTTCCACAATCACAAGTGAAACGATGGTTAAAGGGTCAGGCTACCTATACACTCCACAAACAAGCGAAAAAGAAGTACCGCACCCGCCATTATATTGTTCATGACATCGATGAACAGTGGCAAGCAGATTTGTGTGATGTTGCCTCCATTTCAAAACATAACTCGGGCAATAATTTTATTTTAACCGTCATTGATATTTTCTCGCGTTATGCGTGGGCTCAACCTTTAAAAACTAAGGAAGAGAAAGGAGTAGCAAAAGCATTCCAAACAATTTTTCGAGAAGGTTGCATTCCAAAAAGAATTCAGAGTGATCAAGGAAAAGAGTTTGAAAATCAGCATGTGAGAAGATTATTTGAGAGGCATGACATTGAGTTGTTTAGTGTAAAGAGTGCTTATGAAGCTGCTCTCGTTGAACGTTTTATTCGCACATTAAAAAATCGCTTGTGGCGACATTTTACTGCCAACTTGACACAAAATTGGACAAAGGTTCTACAAGATACAATCCATGCCTGAAATCACTCTATCCATCGTTCTATTGGACTCAGACCAGTAGATGTAAATGCTGACAATGTAGATAAAGTGCGCGAATCATTCCAACGTAAACGCACTCATGTGAAAAGTGATGTGAAAATTGGTGATAAAGTTCGTATCTCAAAAGTGAAAAGTGTTTTTGCGAAAGGGTACCTTCCGAATTGGACAGAGGAGGTATTTACAGTATCAAGGATTAATCAAGAAGACTCTCCCACCACCTACAAGATGAAAGATTACGATAATGAAGAAATTGAGGGTAGCTTTTACCGCGATGGGATTGAGGTAGTCAATGAAAGTGAAACATATTTGGTAGAGGAAATCATCCGATGTAAAAAACGGCAAGGTGAAGAATGGTGTCTTGCTAAATGGGCTGGTTATCCTTCAAGTATGAACTCTTGGATGCGTCGTGCCGACATCTTTCATCTAAGTGATCGACAGTGATTCATGCAAAGTTGTAACTAACAATGTTTAGGGTTTGAGCTATGAATCCAACTGCCTCATTTTATTCACGACCCTCCTGTGTAAGTGGTGGAGGACAAATTTACATCGGCGCTCGCCGCCAACGTGGAGGTAGCATACTTCGTGCACTGAAATCTGTTGTAGCACCTCTCATATCCAATGTCGGTAGATCTTTAAAACGAAATGTTTTAAGTAATAACGTTGGCTTTGCTGGTGATGTTGCTAGTGATCTTTCCAGAGGTAGAAGTTTTAAGAGCAGTTTGTTGAATTGTGGGAAGGAACGCGGTTTAAAAACATTGAAGCAGACCTTTGCTGGTGTTACTCATGGAAAGAAATCGCCTAAACGAATGAATAAAGGAAGAAATAAACATCGCGGAGCTGGTAAGGTGCGATCTTCAGTCAAAAGGCATTCACGCAAACGTCGTAGAGGCTCTAATCATTCATCAGGCGCTAAACGTCGACGCTGCCATAACTTCTAATCATGGAGTGTAAAACTTCCGGTTTTTGTTTGTTTGATCAACAAGCCATACAGACAGATATTCTTAGTTCAAGTATTGTAGATTATCATCCTCGAACAGCTGAGAATGCTGGCCCCATTGAATTTGTTATTCCTGGTGGTAGTGATGACTACATAGATTTGAGTTATGCGATGGTTGATTTGAGGTTTAGAATTCAGCAAGCAGATGGAACTGCTATTGACGATACACATAAAGTTGGACTGAACAATTTACCATTGACTACATTACTTCGCGATGTTTCTCTAACGATTGCAGAGCAGCAGGTGGAAGGTGGTCAAAGCGGTTATTCCTATAAATCATATTTCAATCATGTATCACAGTTTCATTCAGCAGCACAAAAAAGTCATATGGAAGCCATGGGATGGTACAGAGATGAAGCAGGAAAATTTGATGTTGAAACAAACAGTGGCTTTATAAAGCGATCTGCTATGATTAAAGATAGTAAAGTATGTCAGCTATATGGTCCGCTGAATTTAGACTTCTTTAGACAGTCAAAGTTTTTACTCTGTAATACCAGCATGCGACTCAAGCTGACATTGAATGAGCCTGAATTTGCGCTGAATGCATTTGGTAAAGTTGACAATTTTAGAATTCATGTGGAAGATATTGCACTTTACCTTCGTCGAGTAGTACCGAATCAAAGTGTCATTAGAGGACATGCTGAAGGTCTTGACCGCCAAAATGCCATTTACCCCGTTCAGCATGCAAAGCTTCTCACCTTTACAATTCCGAAAGATCAAAAGAGTTTCATGAACGATGGCCTCTTTCCATCGGAAGCACCGAAGCTCCTCATGGTGGCAATGGTTGAAAATGATGCATTTAATGGTAATATAAAGAAGAATCCTTTCAATTTTAAACACAATCAGTTAAGTGAAATTGCTTTACGTGTAAATGGTGTGAGTCATCCTGGTTCCCCCTACGAACCAGATTTTGCTGCGGATCAATTTATGCGCAGTTATGATGACTACATCAATGTCTTTGGCTTTTACAATACGGATGACACTAACGGACTCACTATGAAAGAGTTTAAGAGTGGATATACTATATATGCATTTGATTTGACTGCTGACAGCGATATTAGTGCACCCTATTGTCAAGCGAACGTGCCTCATAATATTCGTTTGGATTTGACGTTCAAAAGAACGCTACCTGAGACGATCAATGTATTAATTTATACAGTCTTCGATTCAAACATTGAAATTACAAAGTATCGTGACGTGATTCTTCAGTATAATCGTTAATGAGTTGGTTGACTGCTGATGATATTAAGACTAAAGTGCAGCGTAATGCAGATGAAGCTACGCTGAAAGCTTTTGATAATGTCCATTCGCTAGATACCCTACCGACTACTTTAAAACAGTGTCCCATCTTTATCGTATTAAACACTCACTCACAGAATTTAGAAGGTGAGCATTGGAAAGCTATCTTTATTGGAAAAGACAGACGTGGTGAACTATTTGCTCTCTTGCTCAACCTCTGAATATACCAACACAGCAGTGGTTGAGAAAGCATGCTCCGTCAATATCAACGAAATTAGCGCATACTGCAACATTCACTTTCATCAACTTGTGGTGCTTTCGTATTGTACTTCATTTTAAAACGTTTACATGTACACCAATTTAAATCTGTTATTCAAAAGTTTTCATGTAATCCATATTCTAATGAAAAGATGATTCGTATGTTCTATAATGATTTGAAATATAAAGCATCATGTTGGAATAAAAATTGTTTTTTTTACAATCCGTTGGTTATGTACGTACTCGATTAGATAGTCTAGGATCGTAACTGCTTGCATTTCAGATTTCAGTCCAGTAATGATAACTTTATTATTATGAAAGATTGCAACATGTACAGGTAACCAGCAACTAATGAGAGCCGCGGGAAAAAGTTCTGGTTCATAACACAAATTGAAACTGCCAGTATGAATCTTTAAAAACGATACATCTTCACTCAATTGAGTAGAGATCACCATATTGTCCACAGTCAGATTCAGCATCACACACTTCTCCCTCTTCCATATCCGACGTAGTAGTCTTTGTAACTCTAAGCGCATTAACCGCGCCGATGAAAGAGAAAGGGCGCCGAGAATCTGTACAGTTCCATTTGGGGGGAGTTGAAGATTCCGTGAATTGTTCAACTTCACCACTAACATTTGAGGTCGGCCCGGGTAATACTTGCTGTTTGGAAGGTGTTGGTGTAATGTTGTGAGATCGATTTTGGTGTAGAGTCTGAAGCGACGGAGAATGTGGACGATGGTGTAGCGATGGCGCTTCATGATGAAAAAATGAGTAAATTGAGCGATGTACCTTCCTTTTATACTTTCCCCAACTACCTTGATGAAATGTGAAGTTAGTATGAAGTTGGGAATGATAGAGTTGAATTCGCCGATTGTTGACGCAGAACCATATTCGATTTCCAATACGTGAATGTCTTTTCATATAGAAGTATTTCAAATCCTTCATGATATGATGTAGAGATTGAAAATGACGATAAGATAAAGCAAACTCTCTTCTCACATTTCCAGTTGAATCTTTGAAATAGACGTTTCGATCATTATCCGTATCAATACGTTGTAGGGAATCTAATTTCCAACTCATGGTGCGTGGTAGTCATGTCTGATTAGGATTTGCATAGTACGGCGATGAACTCACGACGAATAAATGTCATGATGGAGCGATGTATGTATCTTCTATACTTCTCCCAATTGTATTTGCGAAATGAGAAACAGTTTGCGGAATGAGAATGGCAGATTTCAATTTCATTGTTGCGACGTTGAAGCCAAACTTGATCACCCAAGGAGATGAATCTTAATGTTTCAAAATATTCCAAATCCCTCATGATATCATTGAGGTTGACAAATTGTCGCCATGTTAATGTAATACCTCTTGCAGTATGACCATGAGAATTTTTGAAATGTACGTTTCCATCACGATCAACTCTGATATATTGTAGAGAGTCGAAAATCCAAGTCTTCATGATGTTATGCAAAGCCGCAGATCAGCAATATAAAAATGTCGTTTTATTATATTTTGCTTAGCAATGCGGCCGCAAATAGATTTTCTAGTAATCAAGCCGCACTCTTTTCTACTCCCATTGATCATACACAACAGCTAAATGGAAAGTGGGATGTGGTAGTCACTCAACTTGTTTATAGCAACTGTGTCTATACTTTTGATCATGAGGTGATGACTATTAATATGAGACGTACAGCTGCTTACCAATGTGAAAAGGGCTGCCGAGTATACATTCCACAGTGGCCAAAGAAAGATCTCTTATCATGTAAAAAGTTTATATATGATTTCCTGAATAAAGCGTGTAAACATATTGTCCAATTTACTCCGCACAATGATGATCATAATTATGTTCATCATGTAGTTGAGAAAGATTGGATTGTTGGTTTAAGTCCAAGTTTAAGAAATGATTTAGGTTACCTCGCTAGCGCCTTAACAAGCTATGCTAATTATAAAGCTAATTACTATCCAAGAGGTTGCAAAAATTTAATTTATAAAGAGAAAGCCTATCATGTGGATCCTATTCCGAAAAATGAAAAGACGTTGGTGAAGAAGATTGTGATTAAGCAAAGAAAGACAAACATGACTCCTGAAACATTATTGAAGAAATTTAATTATCTCCTTCGAGTTGATGGTAAACAAGTGGCAACATTGACTTATATCAAATCATCTAATCATATTGCAATAAGTAAATTAAATGATGATGATCTAGTATTAGTTTGTTCAAAAGATTTTCATCAGTTCTTACGACATCGTTCTGCAGCTGTTCATGGAAAATTTGATATGCAACATTTACCATGTGAAAGGTCAAATCAACTTGATACAGAATGGACCGTATCTTTATACAGAAAGTGTGTAGAGCCTTTAGGTGGTATCTTACATGAAACAAAAGTGTTGATGCCTCGCATTATTACTTCAGTTAAATTGGTTGTAGATTATTTAAATGAAGTGATTAATGAGCAACATATTTCATTTTCTGAAAAAGAAGGTGCTTTGTCTCTCACTATAAGTGGAAAAGGTATTGAACTAATTATGGATAAAACTCTAATGGACATTTTGGGTTTTGATCAAAATATCTTTAAAAGTGGTACTGTAACCAAAGCTAGCGCAGACATGTCGCTATCGCGTCGTATTAACTATTTTCAGATATATTCCAATATTGGTGAAGATGTACGTGTGGGAGATGTTGAAGCTCCATTGCTAGCAATGATACCATACCAGCCAAAAAGCTGCAGTATTTTATCTGAGCATACTTTCAAGAAAGTGCATTATACAAAGCTGAAATCAAACTACATCCCACAAATTGATATTGCCATTTATGACGATGCTGGTGCGTTGATTCCTTTTCATAAAGATGCTGTGACAAGTATCACACTCCATTTCCGAATGAAGAGTTAATGCAAAAGTATGCTAATATATTTTTCCAATGTGAATAATATGGAAAGTGAAAATAAGGACTCGTTTCTAATCTACTTACCCAGTAATGCTTCTATGAATAAATTTCCCAAAAATAAACCATCAGACTATCGAGTAGAATTAAATCGCCCACTACATTTAGAAGGTGAATGGGAGGTTGGCGTTTCTAGTATTTGCTATGATAGTAATATTCAGAATGTGAATGATTTGGAAGAAATGATATTGACTCCTCGCACCCATGATGGAATAACGATGAATAATGCATTTCAGTTCCCATACAATTTAACATCAGATGGAAAGTGAAACTATGAATGGATTCAGATAAAATCAGATTATTATGAACCATTTGGGAATGAGAAAATTATTAAGGCGTTCAAAAGTGGTAATACTTCCATCATGAAGAATGAAAATCAGAAAGCTTATGAGTTTACTATCTATCATTGGAGTGGGAGACAGTTCCTTCGCTTTCATTCTTTTACTAAAGGTCTTACACTGAGGTTGGATAATGAATTCTATCCACATCTCGGTTTTGGCCATGGACTACATCTAACGTCAATTGCTACTGCAAATGTTAAAAAAGTTTATTCAAATCGAATCAAAAAATTTCATTATAAATTTAAAATATTTGATGAAGATGTGGTAGAATGTGAAGAACGCATCATTTTGAAAAAGCGTGGTGTTCAACCTTTATCACTTATTGAGTTAGTAAAACGATGGAATGAGACTGTGGGTAAGAAGTATGGAGAGAAAATTATGGCGGACAAAAATAAGTTGGTTATTCAGAAATACAATGACAAACTTACAGTTTATTTCTCTCCAACCTTGCGTCATTTTGTAAGACATTATACACCTATTACACCATGCAACACAAATTTTGTTCCCCGAAAAAAAATGTTTTATCCTTACTCCATGGGTCACACAAACCACGAAAACAACAATCCTCCGTTTTTAAAAATGCTTTTGTGGTCAGTATATTGATTTTTGTGATTTTTTTGATAAAATAATACAATTTTGACTTTTTGAGAAAATACCGGTTTTTACGAAGATTTGGTTTCCTATAGTTTCGTAAGTCTTAAAACAACGATGTAAATTTCATTTATCCTTATGTTGAAAGGATCCTTATGTTAATATTTCTGATATTTGTAGGCCTATGATTGCAGACTATAGCCTAGAACCATAAGTGTAGGCCGTAGTAGGCCTATATATTTTCTTATTTAGAAAAAACGAGAATGCTGCAAGAATGAGTTGTAATGCAAATTAAAAATGTAGGTAAATATATTGGAATAGAAGAACAGGGTACCACTCCGAAAGGATCAAACAGAAATAGGCCTGTCATCAAAAACGCAAGCTCTTTCGAGTCTTACGACTGTTTTCTTCGTCAGAAATCACGGATCAAGTTCCATACATAGTCTCCCATCATATTCTCATTGTACTGACCTTGATAGCGGTGCTCAAAGTTCTTGACATCTTGATGGAATCTTTCTCCTTGTTCTTCCGAATGAGCTCCCAAATTTGATTTGAATTTGTTCAAATGGGATGCCAGCATGTGTAACTTGAGGGACATTTTACAACCCATGGCAGCATAATTGGCGATTAGCTCTTCAATGAGCTCGACATAGTCATCCGATTTGTTGTTGCCGAGGAAGTTGTTAACTACAGATTTGAAGCTATCCCAGGCAGCTTTTTCAACTGAAGTCAGTAGATTAGCGAATTCCTGTGAAGCCATAAGTTTTTTTGTTTGAGGGCCAACAAAAATTCCTGCTTTGATTTTGGCAGAAGACAGCTCAGGAAAGAAACCTTCCAGAAACTGGTAAGCTTGCGACTGAACATCAATGGCTTTTACAAAACTGCTTGATCAAACCAAGTTTGATGTGGAGTGGCGGCATGAGAACTTTATCTGGATCAACCAGTGGCTCATGAAGGACGTTGTTCCTACCGACAAGATATTCCTCTCTCTGTGGCCATTGGAATTGCTGGTAGTGAACACGTGACGCTTGGCTATCCCACAAACACAAGTAACACGAGTACTTCGTCCAGCCACCCTGAAGTCCCATAAAAAAGCCACCATCTTAAAGTCGCCAATGACTTCACATTTGTAGTCCTTGTATTTGATAAGATCAAGGATTTTCTTCACGTTTTCGTATCGTTCTTTCAATATGACTGAGTGTACGATCGGAATGGACGGATGGACGTTTCCATTATGCAATAGAACAACTTTAAGACTCCTCTGAGAGCTATCTATGAACAAGCGCCAATCTGCAATGGTACATGGAATGCCGATAGCTTCAAATAAAGCGGGAATGTCGTGACAATAACAAACCACCATCCCTCAATGTAAAATACACTGAAAACGACAGCTGTCGCTTTCGCTGCAGGGTTACTTTCACCTCTCTTGAAAGCAAATTCCACTGTTTTAGACGAGATGTCAGAATCTCACCATTTTCCTTTGTTAAACTGAGATCTCGAATAAGGTCATTGATATCGTTTTGATTTGGGAAATAGGGCTTGTTTTCATTTTCATCGCAATAGTCATCATCTGCTGACGGATCTTCGATCAGTTATTCAGGAGTCAGATTCATCAAAGAGAGGAGGCGGTGGTGGAATAGGAAGTTCGTCATTGTGTGGTACAGGGGCTATTGAAGACGGAATGTCAGGGTATATAAGCGATTGTGCACTCTTTTTGCCTCGTTTTCGTCCCGAAGCATCACTATACAGAAGTAACAGTCGTTGAGGTGATCAGTGGGCTCCCTCCAAATTCGAGGAACGGCAAAACGCATTTTCTTCTGTTTTCCCCTTAGCCATCTTTCAAAGATTTAGTGCAAAGTTCACAGGAGAAATGGGGAGCCCAATTCTTCTCTTGATCGCCAACAGGCATTCCAAAATATAGGAAATAAGCCTTTGCCATCTTCTTGGATGATGATACAGCATATTTCTTGGCTCTAACCTTGATGAACTCTCCACAAACGTAACAGAAGGCATCTGCCGAATAGCGACATCCTCTTGAAGCCATGAGTTAATACCAGAATCCTGAAAAAAGAATAAAAGTGTGTTAAAAACTATACAAACAGGATTATGGTAAACTATGTATAGACCATGTACTCGTAAATGGGCCTTAGCACACCTGGTTTTTAGAAATATTTGAAATTTATTCCCCATCAAAGTCAAGATAAGAAATCATGTTACTTACATCATATTAATTAGTACAACAGACAACGATAAATCTCTTTAACTACAAAGGGGACTCGGATAAGTGATATCAGTTCAGTAGCTCAGTGGATAGCGAGCGTGAACAGTGATCGATGGGTGCACAGTGGACGGTGTTCGAATCACCCCTGACGCACAACTTTTGCAGTAACTTTGCTAGAGTTATCCTAAGAACAAACTTATAGAGCAGCATTCTTTGTCCTACTAGAGAACCCTTTTTGCTATTTGGTCCATTTTTATGACAATACATTTACCATGAGCTGTTAACTGCGAGTATGGTGACAGTTTCACAAAATATCGGTACCAACCAAACACCATTTCAGGAATCATTTTTAACGTTCAAATTAGCCTTTAAAATATGTTAGTAGCCTATATTGTAGTCGCCTACGATTTTCATCTAATTCAAGTTAAACGTATGAATGTAGTAAACTTAATGATGAATGAACACTTACCTCAACAATGTTAATAAATCTTGCATTGATATTGAAATTGAAACAACGTGTGAACATCATTGAAAAATATAATTAAAATTATTTAGCACGTTTAAACAAAATACAAATCCATCCATGGAGTACAATCAGAATTCAGATTTGATATATTATATTCATTTCTAAAAAAAACATGGAAAATGCAAATTTCAATTGCATTTGTTCAAAAGCATTTTGATATGGAAATTAAACTTAATTTCCTATTTGTCAGAAGCCATATAACAAGAAAATAAGACTTAAATTTCAGGAACAGAGGAAAAATTTTTTTTGTTTCATGGTGTTATTTGAAGCGGTGTGGTGTATGCTTCTCATGAATATCACACTAAAGCTGATTCAGTTAATGATGAATGGTGGGTGGACATCTATGGTGATCGCATCAAGAAAATGTACCAGTCTTATGAAGAATCTAAAGTTGCTATCAATATAATGCCGCGTCTATGTCATACAGTTGAAAGCTTCATTCCTGTAGTAAATCCTTATATACAACAGAAGTTGAAGCATGTGATGAAAAGTAAATATGATTTAAAGACACACCACATTTCGTTTTCAATTGAAAATCAACGCGTTGTTCTGAAACAGGGTGATGACATTCAATGTCAATTGAGTAAAAATTTGAAAAAACTCTTCGGTTTTTCAATGCTACAAATTGTGTTTACTGCTGCGCATACGATTGGTATAGAAACACCAATGACAGTTGATAAACATGAGCAGCACCTTTACATTCAAAGTGATTTGATTCTACCTATTTCTGTTGGTGAGAAAAAAGAATACATTTTACGTGATTTCATTCATGATAAAGACGCTTCATATGGAATAGTCGAGAAGATGTTTGAATCTATTTTCTATCATCCCGTCGTCAAACAAACTATACCCTCTATTGCTATCAAAATTACCAATGGTTTACAAGAGTGCATCCATGTGAAAGATACTAAATCCCTCGTAACTTTAGTGTTTTGGAAAACAAAGTGAAGTCATTGTGATATGTTTATTGAAATAAAAATATGTGTATGAAAAAGTCTTTTCACAGATATAGGGAAATGGGCTGACTGTAGGCATATATTCACAAGGAAGAAACGATCTCGAGCGATACATAAAACAACCATGTATATCTACAAAAAGCAACATCAAAATACTGAGTTAAAGTTGATTATGTCAATACATCTCCTGAATGTGGTAGCGTGAGTTTTATTCTTTTGGGTGGAGGTATGTTTGTGTCAGGATGTCCATGTGGAAGAGATGTGTTATGTCCTATCCAACACCTCGTATCCTCCCATGCTGAAAGCGCTCGTTTCTTGAACGTGTGCGTTTTCACAGTATGAACTTGAGATTTTAAGGTTGTCATATTGACAAACGTTATAGTTTTATTTTTATAGGCCTTCTTATAGGACCGATGTTTCATTTTCTGAACAATGGATTTTGATATACCTTTAGCACGCTTAATACTATCTGCACATTCTTTTAATTTCATGGAATACATTTTAGGACGGAGGAGAATCATTTCATCTATTTCCTTTCCTGCTGTTTCATCCTCAAAACAACCAAGTTTGGCTTTATTCTGTATGGAATAGAGTGGATGAGTGGGATTGTAGTTAGATGTGTCGAAATATTTTTCTAATGACTTAGCTACTTCATTAAAATTTAAATCTTTTTGAGTGGTAATTCCTAAGAAGAAACTATCTGTATCACCACCCAGCAAGCGAACCTCTTTTACGAGAGGGCATGGTTTTAATATTTTGTAGAAGAGTTGATACATTTCAAGCTTAGAGTAATCTAGTACAGCTTGGCCAATATAGATGGGTTTGCACAACTCAACTTCTGATTTTATCATTTTAACACCTACAAGATCCTCATCGATGATGTCTCTATCAATGAAAAGAGGTGATGAGGTCAATTTGTGATATTTTTGATCATCAACGACTAGTTTGTAGTTCATACGTTTTCTAACATCCTCCATGATCTTTCCGAAAAGACTGTTATTCTTACATTTATAAAAATCCTTTTCAAAATTATTTTGGGCGAGTGCACGTTTTTGACTGTTACTATCTATGTAGGGTTTGAGGAAGGCTTTCTGTCTAAATTTGATAATGCGGTGAACTGACTTTAGAAGCATGCCCATTTCTAAATAGACTTTTAGTATGCAGAAGTGTACCAGATAATTTTTCTTATCATATTGGGTGAGTAAAAGTTTGCGGCATGGTTTGTACCTTGGCTGTCCACACTCTGTTAAGTTATTATGAAATTGTGACATGAATGGTGAAAACATATCTTCAGTCACTTCACCAGATTCAGGTGCGAGTGGGAGATCAGCAGTTTTATTTTTAATGCTATTTGGATAAATCAAATCCACTTCAAAATAATATCCCCAATCACCTTCATCTGGAATCTTCAGTATGTTTGAAGGGTTGGAGTAATACTCAAGCTCATCTTGATTTAACCAACTAAACTCGGAATGAGGTAGTGGTTTAGACAGTGGACTGCCATATAAATTATTTTGGTCATAGTACTTTAGGTGGATATGATCATCACCTACTGTTTCAGATTTTATATGATGTTTATTTACAAATGTGAGACCACCGCGTATTCCGCGCTCAAATATATTATACATCTCCGGGTCTTGTAAGAGATGAATGGTCTCACCAGTCATATTAAAGGCTGATTTAAAGGACATGGCTAGTATACTGACAAAGTGGACAGGATCTAATTTGCCTTCTTCTAATGCCACTCGTCGAAATTCCTGAAAGACATCAGCCAGCAAAATGACATCTAATTCTAAGTAAGCGATCATATAATCGCCAAACGTTTTACAATCAAATTTTAATCATGCCTCTTGAGCATGCTCATAGTCCTCTACTGGACAATCTTGACCCATCAAATCGTTTTGGAATTTGTCAATGGAAGGAAGGGTTGTTTCATTTAGTTTAGACATTGAGCTAAAATACGCATACGGAAATACTCCTTTGCGAGTGATTATTTCATCCGTTAAGTTTGGATAGTGTTTCTTCAAAGTTTGACTATGGGGAAGAAACTTGAGATTACGAACGAGAGAAGCTAGTGACGCTCACATGAATTGGAATGAATCTAAAAATTTTATTTCGAAGAAGACTGTCTTATTTTCTTTAGTTTTATCTACTGGTACTTTTGCTGTCATTGCCATGAATTTTTCTCTCGTTTGAGCTATTACATTAAACTGCCACGATTTCATCTGGCTCAACCCTCCTTTTATGAGCATATGACTGTCATAGCCCTTAAAGTTATGAAAAATGACGGGTTGTACACGACGTCTCAACCTAAGTGAAAAGTTACATTTGGAGCAGAGTGCGTTTCTAAATTTACCAGTGATGTGATCATGATCACGCACCTTCTTAATTTCATCGTCATCAAACGTTTTATGACATTTAGGGCACGATGTGCAACTTTCAAATTTCTGTTTGTCTTTATCTGACATATGTAGTGACTTACGCTGCAATTGGGAATCATATGATTGTTGAAATTTGGCAGCTCTATCGAGAAATTCTAGAAATTTTGAAATGCAATCTTCACCTTGCCAAGTATGCATTTTGTTTTGTCTATTCCTAAAGTGGTCATGCCATACTTCATAGCAGGATATGGCTGCTGGCTTGTGGATGATATCATCAATGTGGCATTCTATGTCTGCGTAAATGACACGCAGGGGACTTAATTCGTCACCATTATCCCTATGTGAAAATATTTTATCTTTGGGCATGCGTTCCATTTGTAATTTTCCTCGCTTGCACCATTCATAGTGAGTTTCAAATTTATCTTTATTCCAAAAGGAGCGGATGCAGCGGTCGCATACAAAATGTTCACCTCTTTTAGAGTGCCCAAAGTGAGTGTACAAGCGAGAGATTTTGGGTATACCACAGTAGTGCCATTCCTCGCTATCATCTTGTTTTACTAATAAGAGGTTGACTACACGTTCATAACAAGTTGAACGTGAATTATAGCGGGCACCCTTCAACCCCTTCTCCCACACGTGAACGACAATTTTAATCTGATTATGTTTTTCGAACGTTTCTACATCTTTGATTTTCATGTTGTTACTATCATAACCTTCAAAGTCTAGTTCATCCTCCCACTGTCTATAGCTATAGGTGCGATCTCGAGGCGCGTTGATATCATTATAGTGAAGGATGGATAGGACTGCATATTTGAAACACTGTGATTTACAATCGACATTGATGACAGCTTTCTAATTATACAACGTTTTTGGTAGTTTAAATGTGCCTCGAGCTGCATAACTTTCTAATAGGGAAATTTTGAATATGGCTGAGTCCACACCATCAAAAATGAGAGCGCTGTCGCGTTCATTGAATTTATCTACATTTGATTTTAAACATTGAATGTGAAAATTTAGCCAAGACTCGCAGTCTATAACTTCGGTTGCGGAAGAGGAAGGAACATGAAATTGTATTCTCTCTGTCACTTGACCCGTTTGAAAATCTATTTTAATATATTTTAGTTTAAGGTAGATGAGCGCCTTCATTCTAAAATTGTCTAAATTGTTGAAGAGCGCTTCGATAATGTTAGAATTTTGAAGGAGCCACTCAGGAAAATCTACTATTTGAGTATTGGACTCCATGCAGTAGTCGCGTACTAAATGACTATGGGAAACGTTACTGAGGGAGATTGTAGAGGTACCGTTGGTGTAGTGATCATTTGCATGCGTGTGTTGAAGTCTGTGCGAAGATCGCTGAAAGTGACTATCGAAAGAAAGAGGGCACAAATCGCAAGGAAAGGAGATGTCATCGTCAGAATCAACTTCACCTCCGGAGATTGACGTCGCTTTGCGTTGACACACACGTTGTTTGATGTGTCGAAGGAGACTGTGCTTCCTTGTAAACATATGTCCGCAGTCGGCACATTCCCACTCGTTGCCTTGTCGCGAGAGTCCTGAGCTGGAACTCACATCACCTGAAAGAGAAATCATTCTATCATCTCTGTTCAAGTCTCAGTGTATTGTTACAACCTACCTTGACTCAACAACTCTAAACTTTCCTCGAGAAGGGAGGGCGTTGGTGATGAAGTTGATGCCTGAAATTGAGGAAGATGCTATTAGCCACACGTTTGAGTGAAGAAATTTTCAACTTACCATTTCAACGAAATCAAGTTTAAGGTTGATACTTCAGCAAGATAGAGACTTCACTCAAATAATACGTCTCAAATTTGGAATTCACGAGAGAGCAGTTCACTTGTACGCCTCAAATAATAACATAATTCGCTAGAGAACACTTCACTTATACGTCTCAAAGACAGAGTGAAATGACACGAATGTCACTTTACATATATACTTTCGTGCTCATCATTCATTGGCTGTTGATTTTGATTGGTTGCTTGTTTATACTTAAGAATTAGGAAACATTTCAAAGTCATTATTCACAGTCAACATAACAAGCCCCCAAAAAAACACCGAACACAAAATTCTCTTCTCCATGCTCATCACCAAAGGCGCTCGTTGCACAAAACGCTCCAACGATGGGGAAGGTGGAGAAAATATACCGACTCGACAATATTAGAAAGTTGTCATTCCCAGCGGACGACGAAAAGGAGAGTGTATCTGAGAAGGAGTGTCCCGACTTAACAGGCGTGAGGTGGAAGTATCTGCAGTACGATACTGATGATGTGATGGAGATCACCAGCACCAAAGTCCTCCATCAATTATGGGAATGGTACACCCCTAACTCCAGCCACGAACTATGGCGGAGTGGGAGTACATCGACAAAGTGAGGCTCGCGGTAGAAGAACGATTGAAGCAAGTGAACTGTTTTTGTGATTTGTGTGAAGTCAGACTCTGGGACGATATTGACGATGAAGACCTTTTGAAATACATGCCATAATAAATTTTTATTTCGTATTATCTTTGCTTTCATACTGACTTACTTGAATGGGGCTTCAGTGGATGATTTAACCATGCATACTTTTTCATTTGGAAATAGTAGCACACTTAGTTTAACTTGCAAATCTTATAAGATTTCATATGGGTAATAATGGTAGATGAAATAGTGTTAAATAAAATTAAGATAGCTTACATTATTCTGGAATAGCAATCGACTGCGATCCATGTGTAAAGAGCTTGTTAGACTACGGAAGAGAGAAGTGTATTATGTTGCGTGTGGCGCGTGAATGTCCTCCCATTTCATTCCATTCATCAATTCGTCTCATTGATAGAGACAGGTAGAACTCATGGTTCTCATAACGTATGCAATGGATAGTTTATAAGGCAACCTTCGACAGCTGGCTAAATGTCGCCCTGAGACAGAGGCAATCAGTTGCAAACATGACGCAGAGAGGTTTAACAAGATTGACCATTGCCGAATGTCCCTTGCGGTATACATAGCTACGGGTTTCACCGCCGCCCTTTACAGGAACGCCCGTCGAAAGGAAGTATTACACCGAACTTCATTTGCAACGTTCAAGTTGACTGATAGCAGATTCAACTTAATGATAGTATTCGCCAGTCTAAAGACTGCCCAGGGCAAACCGCGTGGAGGTTCTATCATGTCTTGCCCCATGGTGGCCCTTATCAGAGCCGGTGGTTCGTTCTCGTGACCGTCATCTCACTTCATACCGATTCTGCTGAGAGAGAGTTAAAACCGTTCAACCTCAGCAGTGTCGACTTCCATGCTAGTTGGCATGTGAGTGTAGAGTGGAATGTAGCACCATTCCATTGGATTGGTAACACTTGCTGTCATCGCATTGCCAATCCGCGCAAGACTGTTGTGGACTCTGTCTTGCTCCTCTATTCTAGCAAATTCATTAAATAAATTTCGCGGTCTTAACTGCGGTCCGCGAGGAGAGCTGACTGCAGCGTTTGGTGTCTCCATGATTGAAATGAAATGAAATGAGAGGTACTGGTTTATATACCCCTCTAACGCGACGCAACGTTCAAGTTGACTGATAGCAGATTCAACTTAATGGTAGTACTCGCCAGACTAAAGACTGTCGCCAATCTAAAGACTGCCCAGGGCAAACCGCGTGGAGGTTCTATCATGTCTTGCCCCATGGTGGTCCCATAAGGACCGTTTGTGGCGTTCTCGGGGTGTGGGATAGGGACTCAGGCTTGTCGTTTCGACTGCGGCTCCGGTAACGGGGCGGGTGGTCGCTTCTCTTGGATGTCTGTAAAGAAAGAAGTAGTGAGTTATCATCTTACATTTTAATTTAGTCATTTTTACTTACAGATCTTCTCGGGCGCTTCCTCATAAAGGAAATTCGAGATCGGATCACGATGATCGAAGGTGAAGTGTAGACACTCCACCCCTTTCTTCACCCGAGAGCAGCATTTCTCCCCTCTTCCACGCTCGTACAAGAGAGGAGTTTCTGCTACTCTCCCGTTTCTAATAGGGATGTGCAGACGGCTGGAACGCACCCTTCGATCGCGATCTACCAGCTGCGCCGAACGGTGCAGCTCGTGGTTCGTCTCGACCACCTTAGCCATCTGCACACGGAGTCTCTCCACTTCCTCCTTCAACCTTCGTATCTCCTTCTCCCTACTTTCCCTCTCTGCTAGGAAAGCCTCTTCTCTGGCTTTCCCCTCGAGAGTCTTGAGCCTCTCCTGCTCCAAGTCGCCATCCTGCTCGCTTAATCTCTCCTTCACTTTCTTCATCTCTCCGGCCACGTTCTTTAGGTCCTCACACTTTGCCTTGTATGAGAAGGCCTCCTCCTTCAACTTCTCCACCTCTTTCTTTAGTTTCTCCCGTTCGGCGATCACCGGCGGCGCTTGACAAAATTGCGACATTGCGTTGCAATTCCGCTCGCAGTCACGGCTGCAGGGGTCTTGCGATCGAGGTCGACATCCTCGATAGGTTGCGGCTGTAGCTCTCCCTCCTCCTCCTCCTCCTCACTATCGCTGCTGGACAGCGAGCTCTGGCTACTAAGCGAGGATACAGCGGCAATCGCTTCAATGGCGGATTGTAGCTCAGTGGCCTCAGTGGCGAAGAGTGAACTCCGTTCTTGTTCGTTGGCGGATTGTAGCTCCAAAGAACGGAGCTCAGTGGCGAAGAGTGAACTCCGTTCTTCTTCGCCTAGTTCGCCTGTTTGACACTCGCTGTGTTGTGAGTGCCAATCCTCCAGCCGCTCACTCAAACGACTGACTTTGTGGGCTCCGCAATAGTAGCGAGCGACCCCTACCTGTTTCTTGCTAGCGCAAGCGTATTTCTTGAAGGCGTCAGCTCGGAATACCTTCCGGCATTGACACAGTTTGAAACTGGTCTTCACATTATTGTATTTCGGCATTTCTGAAGCGAAAAACGGAAAACAATGATTTTAAATTCAAATCATCATGTTATCAATACTTGAGGATAGACAAGTTAAGCTGATGAATCCGTTAGAGGCATTACTCAGAGGGGATCTTATCCCAACTCCAAGGCCTCGGCCCACAAATCCAACCTCCGACGGACAGAGCGTGCGTCATATCACTGTGTTTGTATGTTTTTTGATATATCACTGTTTTGACATGAAAATCGGTGGAGTTATTTACATCAGGAAACAAGTCTCGAGCCGAATCTCGCCTCGTACAACATTATAAATGCCTTAGTTGAATTCAGCAGGGTCGAAATACCCGATTAAAATCATCAAAAATAACAAATTTAAATTTTCAGCATTTTTGCACTACTTATGAAATTTTATACGTAGTCTGTAAATATAGCTTTGATGAAGAGCTATCACATGCAACTTGAATCAAGTCAATCGGTGTACTAGAACCGAAGATACACCGCTTGCAAGTTTCCGGCCTATTCGATCAAGTGATCACCAGTCATATACTGGCTAACCTATAAGTCTGACACCTTAGCTGATATCAGCAATCGAAAAATCTAACGCGACTTGGAGCCGGAGCTCGGATCTGTACACGTACCTCTAGCAAGTTATTAGTAAAAGTAATTTCTCAGTTGATGCTCCGTGCTTTTATAGTCGGCCAATTGTCAAATCCTGAAAAATTCCTAAATTAGAAAATGGGAAAATTGGCCTTTTTGCGGTTTTCAATGGCATCTCAACTCACAACCCTGACTCCCATCCGTCTCAAAATTTCGGATCTAGTACATCTTAGTGCGGTCTGTCCACTGAAATAGGTCCGAAGCCTTGAATCGATCTAGTTTTTTGGCAAAAAATAGCCAAAAATGCGAAAAATTCATCATTTCAAAAAATGTGCAATTTAATATCTGAAGTGGTGTTTTCAATGAACTCCAAATCAAAAAGTCTGACTCCAATCAGTCTCAAAATTTCAGATCTAGGACATCTCAGTGCGGTCTGTCCACTGAAATAGGACCAAAGCTTTGAATAGATCTAGTTTTTCGGCAAAAAATAGCCAAAAATGCAAAAAATTCGTCACCTTGAAAAAATTTGAAAAAATTTTTCGTCAAATCATGTTGGACACACTCTTCCTAGGGTAAATAAATGACGCTGATTCCAAATCTGAAATCCGTTTTCCCATCCGATGCTTCGTTTTGAAGCTACAGCCCAAAACGTCCCAAATTCTAACTCTGTCGTTTTTCGGCAATCTCCCAAAATCTTAAATGGCGTCTCACATCTAAACGAAGACAGATATGAACAAGCCGATTCTTTCAGTGAATTTGTCTCACTCTTAGCTTTCAAACGAGCTATTGCACGACAAAATCCGTCCACTAGAAGCAAAGTTGGAAGGTCGGTGCCGGGGGGGGGGACGTCAGAGAAAATTTTTCTCTCCGATTGCTTTAAAATTCACCATACAGATGCAGAATTTCACGCTGAATCCGAATCTGGCCTCCGTTTTCCCATCCGATGCCTCGTTTTGGCGCTACAGCCCAAAACGTCCAAAATTCTAACTCTGTCGTTTTTCGCCAATCTCACAAAATCTTAAATGGCGTCTCACATCTAAACGAAGACAGATATGAACAAGCCGTTTCTTTCAGTGAATTTGTGTCACTCTTAGCTTTCAAACGAGCTATTGCACGACTTTCTACGATCACTAGAAGCCAAGATCGAAGCTAGCTCTCCCGAGGGGGGTAAGAAAATTTTTGTCTCCGATTGCTTTCAAATTCACCATACAGATGCAGACTGTTACGCTGATTCCAAATCTACAACCAGTTTTGCTCTCCGATGCTTCGTTTTGAAGCTACAGCCCAAAACGTCCAACATTTTAACTCTGTCGTTTTTTCGCCAATTCACGAAATCTGGTAAATCTTGTTTCTGCTCTAACTTCTAAACGACTAAACCGATTGACAAGAAATTTCAACACTGAATTTGTCTCACTCTCAGCTTTCAAACGAGCTATCATACGTCTCCATCCGTCCACTGGAAGCCAAGATCAAAGCTAGCTCTCCCGAGGGGGGAGTAAGTAAATTTTTGTCTCCGATTGCTTTTAAATTCACCATACAGATGCAGACTGTTACGCTGATTCCAAATCTACAACCAGTTTTGATCTCCGATGCTTCGTTTTGAAGCTACAGCCCAAAACGTCCAACATTTTAACTCTGTCAAAATTTTGAAGAAACATTTTTTCTCGTCGATTGACTTCAATTCACCATACCGATGCAGAATTTTACGCTGATCACGAATCTAAAGTCCGTTTCACCATTCCACCACGACAACCTAGACGGTCGCCCACGTCAACCTAGGCGGTCGCCCACGTCAACCACCCGAGGCCAACTCACCCGAGTCTCACACTCTGTCGTTTTCGAGGGGGGACGTCAGCGACCATTTTTCGACGGCGGCCATCTTGCGCGGTCCAGTGGTGGAGTTTCCCTTACTACTGTCCCTCATCGCTCATTTCCTCAAAATCATCCTTTCGATCGCTCACCGCTCAAAATCATCGAAAAATGCCGCTCGCTCGCTCATTTCTGATAAATGCCTTCCTTTATTCTACAAACCTTTTTTATGTTCAAAGCTAATTCTATGCTTTTATTTTAATAAACACCTTTTAGGCGTTAAAGGGAAATTCATCATTTCATTTTAAGTGAAATTTGAACCACAATGAAATAATGTAGACCATCATACCAATGTATTAAGAAGGTAGCTATTGCAGAAAATTAGTTGAAACAATATATTTTGATGTACATAACCACAGAATTCTTTTTATTTGTATAGAAATTGGCAATAATCTAAACTTAATCTTACATGCTGATCGCATGAATCAGTATATACAATTCTTAGCGCAAAACTTGGAGAAAATAAGCAAGGTTTGTGTCAAGAAACCATATAACACGTTGACAATTGAAAATGAACTTAAATGAATTCGTGACAAAATAATGGATAATTCCTAAAGTACCTAAAGATAAAATACATGACTTATGAGTGAGCTGAGTATTGAGTAATCAACTCAGTAGCAATTAATTACTGAGTGTTGGAAATCTGCTATAAAAAGAATCGCTTGATAAACGAACTTGCTGAATTATGTGAAGCAGAAAATGCTGCACCCAAAACGACCTGACACACTGGCGCCAGCCGTCACTGAGATTTCGGCCCACTAAGTTCAGTATCTGTCAAGATGGTCGGTCCGCAGCAGCTCGTTGCCCCCAGGTCCTACCTTTATCCACTTTTGCACTCAACTTCTTCATGGTGGTGTTTAGACTTAAGCACACGCTTTAACAAGAAATTTCCTCACCGATGGAGCAACGAAATAGCGGCATCCCACTCTCAGAAGGCATGAGCTCATATTTTCACCCTTGCTTCAGAATCCCTTCGGCCAGTTCTTTATATTTTGCAGTTTTCTCTTCATGGGCATCCCTAACGCTCTCTTCCCAGGGAACAGTTAGTTCGCCCATAATCATTTACTGTCAATGGTCAATTAACTGTATTTCTTCTGTTATTTCGAAAGTTTGATTGAGGCTATTTGCATGCAACACTGTCAATATGCATATACAAGTACATGTATTTGTCACCTTTATGAAAGTTGTGAGTCAAAATTAATATTGGACTTCCGTTGAATTCCTATGGATTATGTCCCCCCATGTTTTCAAATTTGTCTGAAATCTTCAGAAATACATGTTCATCAATCTTTACCAAGTTCCAGATTCTCGTAGTTGAGGACATTTTCTGTCACATACAGAAAATTATGGAAATTTGAGAGGTACTTTTTGTAGACGACATCATTATGTATAGCGATCGATGTATGCAGCTTGATATGACTTAGACCGACCTCCAACTGAGTGCAACGCTCAAAAGTCAACAAATTCATTTCATGGCAACTCATGACGTCATAATGACCCACGTTGTTTCCAATACACTAGCATCATACTTTACTTAAAAGGATGCGGTAAGTTGGAAGTTGTGAGGCGATTGGAAATGGCAGCAGATTAGTCATCAGAGGGAGAACAAGGCGGTGAACAGACGAAGTCAGATCAAGCTTGTATCTAAAGCTAAACTTGGTTTCAGAGAGCAGCAAGAGAGCTTAACACGGCTTTCAGAGAGCAGTCTTCAGCAGCTAAAAGACTTCACGGATGGATTAAAGACGGCCTTTCGGTTTCGGTGTTCTTCCGTCTCATTATGCAGTTATTTTAGTACGTAATTTAGGCCTGAGTGATGATTTACATATAGGCGAAAATCTAGGCATGAAATAGAAAACAGTGTTGATATATTGATGAATTATGATTTGTATTTAACATATACAAAGTGTTGTCGGATGTAGCTGTCACTCATTGCGAAATACACAGCAGTAATGGTTAATTTTTGACTTCACTCTTTCAGAATTCCTTTAATGACAGAAATTGTGAACTCAAAAGCAAGTCAGATGAAGAACAATGATCATTCAATTGTTTCGGCTGTTGTGACATGAACACGATTTCGTTTCGACGAAACGATTTATTTGAGATCCAACGATGAAATGTTGAGCTTTTCCAGTCAGTGCACAACTTAGGCGCTTGTTGATTATGTCTACTCGTACATCGCAAAGGAAACTGAGAAGCTCATGCACCAGACGGATGAATGCACCCCCAAATAGCACTAAATCAATTGATGGCCTTTTATGTCATCCACTGATGTGATGCATGTGAGAAGAATATTGCATTCTCATTGGTGCAACAATCTAGGTCTCATTCGTCTCAATCTTAGACGCTTACACAGAATTTTATACAAACAGATTCTTCGAAAAGATTGGTATCTTTCCATTCATCTTTTTGGAAATGAATGGGAAGATACCAAGTTTTTGATAATCGTAATTCCGTTCGAGGACTTCAGCAACTACTCTCTCATGAAAACGCATAGAATTTCAAGTCTTGATGAAAATTGGGTTTGCACATGTCATAATCCTGTTAGTCTGCTTCAGCTTTCTGTTGCAGAAGCCTTAACTTGATTCAAAGACGACCATTCTGTGTTATTGTATGTGTTTTCGTATTGAAGTAATTTTATGAGAAATGTTTTTGTGATAGAAGCACATTCAGAGTTTTCCCTTACCATAAGCAAATTAGCATCAATTTACATCGACTGGTACTTCAGAATGTGTGTTAGATGACAAGTATGCGGAAACGTGTTTTTGATAGAGATGCTTGAATTTCTATGTATGTTCACATGAGAGTATTTGTAAAAATGCTTCGCTTATTGATGGAAGATATGAAAATTTGTGTCGTAACTTATAAAAATCTTTATTAATTTGCACCCTACAAGTATATAGGAAAGCTATCTACAAGACAAGGGTGCATAATCGCATTTTCGACCTAGTGGCTTGAACAGCTTTGCGTTTTCGATAGTTGCAGAAAGTGATCGTTTTATCATGGTAAAACTCACAGATTTGTGGCTTTACTTGCAGAAATCTGCATCCCTTCTGCATTTGCAGATGGTTACAAGTATTGTTGAGCTAGTGACTTAGAAATCTAACTGTTTGGAAAGGAAACATATTCAGAAACATAGCTGAAGTTAAATGCATTTAATGAGACAAAGCTCCAGCGCTTCATTATAATTGGCTGTTGCAGGTGTCATAGATTTCATCTGTGACTTCATTGGAGTAAACGTGTATTCATATTTCGATAAGGACTCTTGACTTCAAGTGGAAAGTTCATGGTGTTTCATTAACTAGATTTTCCTAGATTTTTGATATCTTGATAAGGGATTTTTCTCTATAAGATAAACCGACTCTTGAAACTATTGCAATTTGTGGCGTGTTGCAGTGTAATTCGCTTTAGATTGCCTGGACTAATAAGTAAAACCCTAGCCCTCCATCAATGAAGTGCATTCATCCACATGGGCATGTACAGGGTCGCTCCAAAAATAATGCAACAAACTTTTCCATTCAGAAAGGAGATCCAGTGATGAGACCAATGCCATTGAAATAAACATTGTGTCTTATATGCAAATATACAACAAAAATTGGTCAACCATGAGTTTTGCCCAACCATACATTTTAGTTCTGATTTTCATTCCTACTCTATCTAACAAAGTCGCAAATTTTCTCTTATTATACGAATGGAATTTGCTGCCACTATCATCCAAAAAATATATATCTCTGTTTTCCGAATTTGTCGAAAAACTGAAGAGATCGAATCGACCAACATCGCTTTGTCATTCACTCAAGACACGAACGAATACAATCGATTCTGCGTCAGCAAATGAGTCAGTATGAATCACTCAAATGTTTTGACGTTGCTCAAAAGCAAATGTGATGGCTATATCAAACCGATGTCTAAGTTAAAGGACAGTGTCGCTGGCAGTAAGATGTTGCAGAGGAACCCTAGTGATCATTTTCTATGGAAATCCCATAAAATTTCGCAGTAGAATTATCGCGCATTGCCTACTGCAAAAAGCATTAATTTTCTACTGCCAAAAAGACCTACAGACATCAATCGTCTACTGCCAAAAAGGCCTACAGACATCAATTTATAAACGCATTCAGGCAAGCAACAATTTTCACGATATTTTGCGATTAATTAGGAATAATATAAATGCCGATCAAACCTTAAGCAAGCGTAATTTTAAGTCCCGTGGATACATTAAATCATCCACCAGGATTCAAAACTACCGAATTTGAGGTATTGAACAGCACCTAAAAATAATAATAAACCTCACATTATACTTTCCATTTTCTCCAATCCTCCTTAAGAGATTCAACTTGTATTATTCAACTTGTATCTGTTCGACTGTATCTGTGTGTGGATCGAATATTTGATTACAATATAATTTCACTTCAAATGACTTTTCAGCAATGTAATCAATCACTTGTTTAATGGTTTTCAGCGAAAGTGAAAAGATATTAGGTAGTTGAGCCAGAATGATGAGAATCAAAACGTGTAGATGAAGATGATGTTGAAGGTTAGGAACAGGAGGTAGTTCAATTTTCCTGGCATTGTGCTAAAAACAACCTGGTCTCTCGTTTGTATTTGCCTTTTATTTGAGGTTATGTGCAAGACAGAAATCCAACAAGGTAAAACCACAGGTGGGACCGTGCAGTAAACATTCGCACTGCAAGGTTCCACCCCTTGATGTGTCTGTGACACGAAGCGCTGTGGTTTTACCTTATTGATTCTCTATCTTGTGCATAACTTCAAAGGCAAATACAAAGGAGTGACCCGCTTGGTTTTAGTACAATGCCAGGGAAATAGAAGATCGATAGTGAAAAAATTTCCATAGTGAAAAAATGCGTCGGCGTAATCCTGAAATTGGTTGTGAAAGTCGAATTACGACAGAATCCTCTGAATGTCCAAAACACAAATGACTGACTTGAGGCGTAGTTAAAAGTTTTGTAAATCCACAAGTATAAGACAGTAGAACGACATGCATTGACGCTGCTGGGATGACTGAAACATGCACGATGCACTGAGAGGAATGAATCTGCAATTGATGACGCCTGGTTGATATAGCATACACAGTCTGTCCGCTCGCATCCTCTTTGTCATGTGACTCATGGACCGAAGGTCGTTATGAGTGCATTCATTAGTCATTAACAGGCAGGCGATCGACAAGTTGTTTATTCCACAGTAGGGAGAGAGATGTGTGTAGAGGAAAATTGTGACGGATACCGGTATATACATTACGTCCTTTAGTCATCATAGTCTTGCAAATAGGGGAACAACTGATCCGCATATTGTGACCTTGAATATTCCAGCTGAGATACATTCAAAATCAGAAAATCAGTTTTCAAATGGAGAAAAGAAAATAAAAGATGATGAATGGAGAGATGGAGATAAGGAGAGAGAGAGAGTGTGTGTGTGTGTGTGAGAGAGAGAGAGAGAGACAAAAAAGAGGAAGCTTGTTCCCCTGTGCTTCGCGCACTATGGCCCCGATCAAAAACAAACAGTTCGAGGAGACTCCGGAGTTTCCGGAGAGAGAAAGAGATAAGAAGAGACTAGAAGGACTTAGTTCTGTGCCTCGTGCATTGTGACACTCCATCAAAAGCGAATCATTTAGAGGAGACAAAGTAGCAAGAGAAGGGACGCATGTATAAAACCAAATGTTCTTTTTACAGGTGTAAAGCAAGTAAAAAATGAATATAATGCATGCACATTTACATATCACATTCATTTATTCATGTGATATTTAACACAATAAGTATTAAATGTGATGTAGACATAATATCAATATATCAAATATATAAACATAACAATATATTTGATAAGATAGAATTTTGTAATTGCGTATAAAATTGTATTACATGTATATATTCCGATGAATACATTAGATGGTAATAATACGAGATTTATATACAAATATCTTTCTTTTGTATATTACAGCAAAAGAATTGTTGTATTATACAAAAATGTTTGAGTTCAACGTTCTTGTAGAGGTTATGTCTGTCGTCGATAAATGTTTAGAGACACGTGTCTCCAGCAAACATTTACAGATATATTTGCCAGCTAAACATTCTATGGATGCCATGAATGCCAGTAAGAATTTTCTAGAATTGCAGTAGGCATTATTAGCTCACACAAATGTCTCTAAAAACCATAAAAAGCTTACTGCCAAATCAAATATCTGTAGCGATTTTGAAAGGCAGTAGAAAATCGTAAAATCTCTAGAAAATGATCACTCGGGAAGAGGACTTTCCGCTTTCAACATGACAATTTAATGCCGAGCTCACACAAGTTTCAGATCAAGAGAATGCGTCGTGAAGTTCGGCAGGACGTTGGTACCGCAGTCATCGTATACCCCCGATTTCTCTCCATCAAACATTGACTTGTTCGGCCTTTTAAAGGACGGCGAGGCAAATGTAGTGGAGATGAGGATTCTTTTGCGTTATTGTTAGTTGACTCACCTTTGTTGACTTATTTTCATTTGCATCTGTGTTGGCTTAGATCTATGCTGACAATGTGAGGAATTATGGTACAAGAAGTACGCTTCTTTGATAGCATTACCCTCATCTTTAGATCTCTTGCTTTTGTTGTGAAAAATAGTTTACATTGATTTCTGGACGACATATAAGTCGTCCACTGTCAAGCTACATGTAATTGAAGCTGCATGGTAAAAGCAAGCAGAAATGATGAACCTCCAACCATATCTTCATAACGACTCGAATTCGCCTGCTCCTGGGCTGGTGTATAGTAAGCATCTCTTATTGGTTTCAATATAAGTAAACGATTTGCAGCCTGCACCTCGTGTGTCGCACATACGAGCACAATCCAGAGCGGATTGATCTTGTAGAACTTCTGAAGCTTCAGATGTCGCCAGTGGTGATTTCCTCCTTCGATCTATAAATAAAAAAGCAGCAATGAGTGTGCAGTTACAAGAAAATCACAATGACAAATGTGCGCAAACCGCACACTGTTCAATGGATCCATGAGCAGAATTCTTATAAAAGGATGATCTGAGATTCCAATAATTACCTAATGAATCAATAATTGTCTTAGCTATCATACATCATGCGTTAAAGTATACAGAAGTCGTAAAGCCTGATTCTCTGATTTCGGGAATCTGGCTTTCATAATGTGTTCCTTTTGAAAACGGCTACTAACACCATTAATGATCTCAGAATGCTTGTACTCATCAATCATCAATTTAATCGCGAAAAGGGAAATTCTTTACTAAAAAATGTGGAATCATTTGGTGTCACTTTTCTCATAAGAAAAGCCATCCCTTTCGGACTGGGCGTCTGACTCTATAATTTTCCATGATCATCCTTTATCGAAATGGTCCCTGGATAACTTTTTGATTCAACATGTAAAAACATCCACGAGGCCTCAATCTGGTACAATACTTGACATAATTTTTACTTCCCTTGATGTCCAAGTTGAAAAACTCTCTATCATTGGACGGTTTGGGACATCGGACCACTCATCCATCGATTTTGTAGTAAACATACCGACTAAGATTATTCGGCAGCGTTTGGACATCTCTACACGTCGTGTATACTCCAAGGCCAGATGGACTACATTTAGGAAAGATCTTTACAACTCTTTTTGGCCTTGTAATCAAAATAGTGACATTAATTCTGTTTGGAAATCCTTTTATCACAATATTGTTTCTGCTAGCAATAATGCTATTCCCATACGTAATAAAATTCAATGGTCACCACTACACGTAAAGCAAGTTCGAACTGCTGTTCGGCAACATAGACGCTGTTTCAAGAAATTTCAACTTTGTCCATGACTGAGCAATAAGCTTCTACTTGCAAACTCCACTCATCGTACGAACTCTTGTGTTAATACGGAGATCCTGAATTATGAACATAAATTGTCTGTCCTATGAAATCTAACCCTAAAGCTTTTTGGTGCTATATCAACAAGAAATTAAAAAACAGCGATCATTTCCTAGCGATGGTAGATGCCAAAGGACAACAATACGTTCATGACCCTCTCATCATTGCTGAGACTTTTAACGATGAATTCTGTTCCCATTTCCAACCATGCTCAAGCGCCCTCGTTAATAATTTGTCTTCGTATTTCACTGGAGCCTCTATTGACAACATTGAATTTTTGCCACAACGAGTCTTTGAATGCCTGCAAAATCTTCCTAGTTCTATTTCCTGTGATTCTGACGGTCTTTGCTATTGAATGATAAAAAATGGTGGAAAGATTTTTGCTCGGAAACTCTCTGCGTTATTCCAGCAATCATTGACTACTTCCTGTATTCCTGACTCTTGGAGATGCGTGACAGTAACCCCAGTCCATAAATCTGGTGCCAAAATATCGTATGCAAACTATCGCCCAATAGCCGTTTCCAGTTGTGTCTGCAGAATAATGGAGCGCCTGGTATCCTCTGACATTTTCAACTTTCTTTTAAGCAAAAACATTTTAAAGAAATTTCAACACGGCTTCCTTAAGGGTAGCTCTACAGAGACAGCAGCATTAACGTTTTCAATTTTGTTTCCGAAAATCTCGATAATAGCCTCTGTGTTGACTCTGCTTTCATCGATTTTACACGAGCTTTCGATAAAGTACCGCATGATATTCTACTTCAGAAGATCAAAGCCTATGGTATCAGAGGTAACCTTTTCAAATGGATTGCTGATTATCTGAACGGAAGACAGCAGCGAGTACGCATTCGAGGTACATATTCACTCCCGAAAAATATCAATAGTGGAGTCATCCAGGGTTCTGTTCTATGGCCCCTATTATTTCTCATGATTGTGAACGATATCGACAATTATATTGAGCATTGCATCATTCTTAAGTATGCTGACGACATTAAGTTATTCATAGCATTTGATACTGACTACACTTCTCAAAAATCAGCCTCCTCTAACTTACAATCAGATATCGCAAATGTAGAACTTTGGTCACTCGAGAATTCTCTACAGATAAATGTTTCTAAATGCAAAACCATCAGCTTCGGTAGGTTGAACTGCGCATCGAATTACATAATCAATGGTGATACACTTCAAAATGTAAGTGAATTTAAAGACCTTTGCATCGTCATAACTCTACCCTTCAACTTCTCCGGTCATATTTCAAGTATGATTGCTAAAGCCAATATGATTTTAGGAATGATTAAGAAGACATTTTTATCACGTGATAGCATTCTGTTACTGACCGCTTATAAGTCATATGTTCGGACAATTTTGGAATTTGGTTGTATTATTTGGTGCCCTTTTCATAAAAGTACCATCGATCATATTGAGAATGTGCAGAAACGCTTTACTCGATTCTTCTTCAAACTACAAGGGCTTAGCTATCGTAGTCGCCTATTGAACCTTGGTCTCCTATCATTATCCGCGCGGAGAACTCGTTATAAGCTTATATTCTTGTTTAAACTGTTGAACAATATGACGTGCCTCAACCCTTCAGACCTTTTTGAAATTTCTCGAAGACCCGGTCGTGCAAGCCAAATTTGAATTCTCATTCCAACTTCTCACCATATGTACCGCACTCATTTTTTCACAGTTGATGTGATAAAATATTGGAATGAACTATCATCAGCGGAAGCCAACGTCCAAACTGTTAAAGACTGTAAATCTTCAGTTTCAGCTTATTTTCAACGAAAAGATATTTGGTGACACCTCCATCATTGACACATCTAACCCTGATACTTTTCTGTAAGTCGTTAGACCTAAAAGGGCTCCCATTTTGCTGACATTTTCCTTGAATACTGTTTGTGACATAACTTTTGATTACCAGCAAATATATTATTATTATGAGAAATTTGTTTTATTATTTCACAAATTGGTCTTCTCTTAAGGTCTGAATGGGAAATGGGGAACTATTCATTGATTACTTCTATAATAGCTCATGCTATAATGCTCATGCTCATGCTCAATATCTACAATTAAGATTAAACATTTCAAGCAGAATCAAATATGAAACCATCAACTTGAAATGAATAGGAACATATAACTTTTAGAGATAGCAGTTATGCCGGTACTTTTAGAATGCTGTAACACTCCAGGATGATATCATGCATTTGTCATGCAATATACCATTAGAATGAGAATGAAAACAGCTTTCGCATGATATAAGATATGCACCGATTCGATGAAAAAAAATCCTAGTTGTATGCAAGCAAAAATGTATGACTTTGAAATTTACTAGGTTTCTACACTAAGTTTAGGATATTATCTAAAGGAGTGTAACTTACTAGGATTATGTCATGTACAGGCCGGCCATAAAGTCACGCAGGATGTTCAAAACACCCTGTTCCCAGGCATTCTCACCTATACAAATCCAAATACTGTGAATATATTCTCTTTATCATGGCAAATTGTCTGGTATCTCGCGATACCCCCTTGTACAAAGAACTTTGATAAAGATCTGCCTCAAAACAAGTACTGTATTTACGTCACTCAATCTATCTTCTAAGATATAATTCAACTCTTCATTCTTATTCAATTAAAGTTCTAGCATCTGATCCAACTGTCATTTTTGTGAATTGTGTTGAACTGATTTAATTATTCACTGCGAAATCAAGTCAGTGAAAGTCAGATTGAATAGTCATCACTTGCGGCGAAGAACCGATCGAACACACGTGTAAACAAAAGAATGGATTTACCGACCCGTATAAAGTTAGTAAAATCTTATTATCAATCCAATTGCTCTCCAAAACAAGCATTACGACTTTTTCGAAATGAAACTGGTATCAGGAATCCTCCTTGTTGTGAAACGACAGTTTCACGTCTCATCCAACGTTTCGAAACTACTGGCAGTGTTGAAGATGAGCCCCGATGTGGACGCCCAAGAGTTTCCGATGCCACAGTTCAGAAAGTTGAAGTAACTTTGACGGATTTGAAGAAGCGACACTCGCTAGGGGCGTGTAGCTCTACAAGAGTCGCAGCCAGCACTCAAGTACCGCAATCGACTGTCAAGAAAATTTTCTATGAGAGATTACATCTTCGACCATATCACATCCAAAGGGTCCAAGAACTTAAGGAGACTGACTATGAAAAGCGTTTACAATTCGCAAACATCTTTACAGAGATGTGTGAGCGTGATCCAAGGTTCTTTGATTCGATCTTGTGGACTGATGAAGCTCATTTCTATTTGAATGGTTGTGTGTTTACCAGAAATTGTGTTATTTGGGCCGCTTCTAATCCGCATGTGACTGTCTCATCATCTCTACACCCAGAAAAGATTACCGTTTGGGGAGGCTTTACGTCAACAATGATTTTACCACCGTTCTTCTTTGATGGTAGTATTGACGGTGATTCCTATCTTGCTATGCTCCAGAGTCATGTTGTTCCATTGCTGAAACAAAGGCGAATGCTCTCTAAGATGACTTTCCAACAGGATGGAGCGCCTCCTCAGATAAAGAGGTGCGTGGCTGATTATCTTCGGCAGCAGTTTGGGACAAGAATTATCAGCCGATGCTTTGATCGTCCATGGCCTCCACGATCGCCTGATCTGTCACCGGCGGATTTCTGGTTTTGGGGTGCTCTAAAGCACAGAGTGTATCAAAGGTGTCCGACGACATTGGATGAGCTTAGAGAGGCAATTTGTGAAGAAATTAGCTCCATTTCCCCGTCAGAATTGCGCAGAAGCTGTGAGAATATTCTGGTTCATCTTGAAGAATTGAAACTTAACCAAGGTCGTCATATTGAGAATTCATAGACTGTACACATTTTGTTCGACTACATTTATTTGTTAACGCTACCAATCAATATTTCGAATAGAATATAAGTTGTTTTTCTTATAAAAAGTTGCTCTGGAACACCATTTCTTGAATAAAGAGTTGAATTATATCTTAGAAGATAGATTGAGTGACGTAAATACAGTACTTGTTTTGAGGCAGATCTTTATCAAAGTTCTTTGTACAAGGGGTATCGCGAGATACCAGACAATTTGCCATGACAAGGAGAATATATTCACAGTATTTGGATTTGTATAGGTGAGAATGCCTGGGAACAGGGTGTTTTGAACATCCTGCGTGACTTTATGGCCGGCCTGTATGTGTCATACAACACACCATTAGAATGATAATGAAAAGAGCTTTCGAATGATATAGTGAATGTACCCATTTGATTAAAAAAAATCTTTGTTGTATGCAAATGTATGCAACTGGAAAATTCCAAGTGTTTTCAGCTTATAAAAATTTTCTAAGTTAAGGTTTTACAACTAAAAATGGACATAATGCATGAACCTCCACACATGACCTTGATCTTTGATCTTCATATACTTCATACACGGCGGGGGGAGCCTCAAAATTTCTTGGGCGCTCGAAATATTTCGAATTATAGGGTAAATAAATTTCCTCGTGCGCTTCGCGCACCCCATGAGCTACAGTTCTTTTTCTTCTTGCCTCAACCCAATCCTTGACCCTAGCCCTTGTCTTCAAATTTGATTATTTGAATTTTCGAATTTTTGCGTGAAATTTTCTTTTCAATTGAAACATATGTCTATAAACTTAAATGATAATATGACTCTGGATTATGATTGAATTGATAGATTGAATTAATATATCTAGCAATATATCAGTCCATCATTTAATATTATTTTCAATTGACTCTACTGTTACATGTAGAAAGAAATCTATCAACACATTTAATCGTGCATCAATTTCTAAGGTTAAAAATAAACAAGCTGTTCAATTTTTTGCTTCAGTTATCAATTTTGCTTGACTGCACTGATGCGATGATGTGAATAAATAAAGTCTTTGTTCTTATTTCCTTTGTCAATTTCATATATAAAGAACTTGCACACGTCGGATCTTCACTGATTTTTGAATTGCTCAGTGTCCATACCAGACATCGTTACTCGTTCCTCCGTTATCCGATTCATGTTGCAATTCTAAAGTGAGTTCCAATGTTGTGTCGTGCTACCTTGTAAGATTTCGGGAGTATGAACATTATTAAGTTTTATAACTAAATAGCTCTAAATATAGGTGCTTGGCTTTTGTGATATGTTGTATTATTAATTATGTTTTTCTTTATTTTTAATCATATATTTAACAAGAGACATGAATACACTAGTTTGAATGAAAGTGTAATCGAATTAACATCTGGATTTTAGCAGTTTGTTTCTAATTAAAAAACATGCCTAAATATAGATCTGATCCTTTTTTCAAATATTCAAACATCTGCTACACATGCATAAAATTCAAGCTTGTTTAATCAAACAAATTCAGCAATGGTTAAAATTTTCGAAATCTCACTTTCATTCTCATATTTATTTCGAAATTTAATAATGCTGTTTCCAAATTTGATGTCCTTTTATGAAACGAAATTGACCAGACGACGGGAGATCATAATGATTTTCAACACAAAAGTGCAGGAAAAACTCCCCAAAGGTTACGGTCGTCGATGTATTGAAATTAAAATAGTATTCGACAGATCTCGGCGTCCAGCGCCTTCGGTGGTCGATCTTACAATAAAACACGTTATCAGGCAAGCAAGCAAGCAACAATATGAACATATGAGAGCAATTGTGAATAAAAATAATAGCAGCGCTTTGTATCAACATCTTATAGACAAACACAACGGAGAGGGCAGCATCGGAAATTTTCAGGTCGGTTTCATTGGTAAACTGTTCAACACACGAGACACAACAATACCAGAAGCAAAGGCAATCACACACTTGAAACCTACAATAAACAGGAAATGCGAACTTCCACACTACAATCTACACTATTAGACATGTGCATTCATAGAGCCAGCACATTTCTTAATATCACTCATTCTTCATATATCTTCACACGGCTTGCTTGCCTGATAACGTGTTTTATTGTAAGATCGACCATCGAAGGCGCTGGACGCCGAAGATCTGTCGTGCACTATTTTGATTTCAATACATCGACGACCGCAACCTTTGGGGAGTTTTTCCTGCACCTTTTTGTTGTCCTTTTATGAACAACCCCATTTCAAATGAAAATTAAACTTTCGAATCTCGGTTTCTATTTCATCTTTTAATCTATTTCTTTTTGAGATTCGTCCAACATTAAAGTAGTACTTAACAAAGCTTTGAAGGTGGTACATATATGAGTTCTCATTCAATAAGAGATTGCATTGTAACAAAAGTCTTTTATCTTCTACAGAAATGGTTCGACAAGAAAGTAAAGCTCAACAACGGTTAATCTTTCACTACTGTGAAACATGCCAATTGCCCGTATGGCATGCGAACAAAAGCGGGCATAAAGAGTGAAGATTTCCGAGTGAATGCTCTTGCTTATATTGCCTCTCGTGTAAGAGCTATGAAAGGAGTGACGAGAAAGACATATCAGTCTTATCAATCACTGTTGGTACTCCTAAGTAACTTCGCATTCAAACAGCTTGCCATCGCAAACAACAATCATAGAAATTTCGGAATGCATGAATTATAGGCCAAAATTCCAAAAGTCGATGAAGCGAATTAAAATTCTGATATGCTACTTTTGCTGCGAAGATGCCGAAGATGCTCGGGTTAAAAGTTCTTCATTATGCTGCACTGTCAAATTGCTGTCATTCTCAGCAGTACTTAAGAGGCTAAGGAAGGGGACTTTTGACCGCCCCCCCTTATATAGATGCAACACTTCACAGACCGGCATGGAAAGGAAGCTGTGCCTGCGAATGTACTGTTTCCTACCAATATCATCAAATAGTTCAGGGAGCTTTAACATTGAATTGCACAGCAAAACAAATCAGTAATGGCAGCATTATAGGAAATTGATCCCCCAATATTCGTCTCATTTCACCGAAGATGGATTCATGGAACTGCCGGTTTCATGACACTTAACTTTCGAATCATAATTGTGATTCGTCGCTGGTAGCGTCCACTTTCCAATACAGGTGTGTTTACGTCATGTGCTTGAAATTTACTTCATTTCGTCACTGTGGCTTCAATAATGCTTTTTATTGGAAGGGTGCAGAAGCGCGGGAGATCGGCTGATTGAAATATTTGATTAGTGACTAATTGATTTTCATAAAAATGAAAACCGACAATGTGGTCCATTGTTCATGTATTGCCTTAACAAGAATGAACGAAAGGCCTCAGGAACTCGTGCTATTTTTCATGTACATGTACAAAATGATTTTAATAACTTAGATCGATCACTCACATGTATGGGAATTGAAGGTTGGATGGACTCCTAACACTTCCACTTCACAGAGGTCCATTGTCTTCAAAGATTGTGGTCTTGTAATGATGATATATCTTCCAAACACGGGTTCCCTCCAGTAGAGCTACAAAGAAAGTCGCATTAGCATTACTTTGAGTAAGTTCTATAAGTTTTCAGAGGTACGGGTATTACATGTTGCAAGATTGCAAGTAAAACGGTTCAACACGAATATCCATCAATGTTGTGTGCGAGCAATTTGCAATATCTTGTCTCAGAAATTAAAGAAATCTATGATGCTTCATTAAGCGCATCTATATTAGATACATGCGACAGGAAGCATGCGGTAGATCATACACTTTTTCTACGTAACATAAAACGTGGACCAATGTATTTATAGGTTCATACTTCATGTACGTGCTCTCAATAAAATCCGTCTTCCGAAAAAAGCAAGTTTGTTTTTTAGTATGTTCCTGAAGAGAGAAGCAAAGCTACATAAACATCTTGCGTTTATTCAAACCGGAAATAATTCAACCCTGAATTTTTACAGATGGTCATTTCATCAAAGAAGAGAGCATTTCCACTTTTCAGATATTTGTGTATGATGGGGCAGAGTAGTGAGTAGAGAATGGAGCAATCCTAGTGAAACGTTAATTCAACGTCATAATATGCTCCACTTTTTCCGTAGTACACGGTAAATTGCTAATTTACGTCAGTTTTGAGGAAAAGTGGATCAAACCTGCCATTAAGCTAATTGTCAAGCAGTTATAAGCACTTCACGAGGGAGCGTCTTTCATCCTATCCCATTGCAGCATCAATAACAATTTCTTGATGTTAGATGATAATTTGTTGAAATAATAGTTCAACATTGCTTAATGGCCAACACATTATGTTGCACATGTTCAGAAACTTCACCTTCCAGCCGGTAGCGAATTCATAGTGGTAAATTTCATTTACAGGCCGTGAGTTTCTTGTCCACCTCAATACAGATAGTGACTTCTTATGAGGCTCACGTAAGGTGATTCATTCACCAGATCACTTTTTTAACCCCTAGAGATCTGAGGGGGGTCCAGTGGACCCTGAAGCCACATTTTTCCACTTTACTTTTTCTGCTGAGGATATATCAACTGCTCATGTCCATGTAAAATCATCATTTTTGACACTGAATCTACATGTACTATTTCATTTCAATTGAATGAGCAGAAGTATGGTATATTGGCCAAGGGGTCCACATGGAGCTCCCCCTCAGGTCTCAGAGGGTGTAGAAAGTCTCATAACAAAATTTTTGCTATCACATGAAAGATGATTTTGTGCATGTCCACGGTGGTTCATAATGAGTGAAATTGATTTATTCAATGTTAACATCATGCTCGTGCATGTGTGTTATGTTAGAAGACCTCAAAATGTGAATATTTTGTTTTCGCACATGATCGTGCATGACCGGTTGTCATACATGAACAAGTCAGCATAAATCAATGCTCATAAAGACAGCTGTCATGATATTCATGGCTCAACACTAAAAACAGATTGTTGGCAAAGATTTCACAGCAGTAATTGATAAGTTTGAGAACTCAACAGATGTTTTGAGGGCCTTAAAATGCAGAAATTTTGGCTGACTTCAGGCCTATTTCCGATCAGCATGGGAAATTTTTTTAAAATGGCCGACTATAAGGGTTATGCCGCATGGCAAAAACCAATTTCTTTTTAATTATCTACTATCTGAGGTTCTATGGCAACAGCAAACATCGAAAAAATCGACTCCTAGTACAACTGATACTGTGCTAAATGTCTCTGAATTACAAAAGCACTACATTTTCGACTGTGTTTACTGAGAAGGCTGAAAGACACTCAGATGATTAGTTATATCAACATGCTACACGCAAACATCACTGTTTTGCTGAAAATCAACTTTCCGAATGATTTCATATTGATTTAAGCAGATAAACTAAGAATTTGTAATAGGGGTCCACTGGACCTTCCGTCAGGTCTCAGAGTGTGTGAAAAAGGCTCAGGTCTCTAAGGGTTAAAGGGTTTGTGAAATAGAATTACGGTGACGTTGCGGAGTGAGATTTCTTCCATCATACTCGAACTATTCCTATATTTCAATCGCATTCCATGCACAAGTCAATCTTGTTAATCTCTTTGGACTCATGCTCTTGAGTACATTCAACCAGCTTGGCATCGTCAGCAGCAGTTTGAAGGCGATTTGTAGACAAAATTCTCTAAAATTTCAACATTTTCGAATTGTTCTTGAAACTTGTGATTTTAAATCGTCCCCTACTTGGGCCATCGATGCGCTTTTTCAGAGTCCAGCATGAATAAAATGCAACACCACAGCATTGGTAATAACTATATTTTCATCCATCGACCAAGATTTTAGAGGTTGTCAAAATTGAAAAACTCTGGATGACTAAAAGCTTTATACTCACAAAAATTATGAGCATCATAAGAATTTATTAGAATATCACTTCCTTCCTAACGTGAAGCCTGATCAGTTGTCGAGCATTCTGATCAGTAATTAAGAGTCGCAATACCATAATACTTTTGCAAAGCCGATATTTCGGTATTTGAGCAATGATAAGACCCGTATTATCGGTATTGCCGGTTATAAAATAGAAACACGAAAAGCTGTCTATAACATATATTTTCCGCGAACAAATCGTGTTGAAGGTAGCGAATGTAACAAGTACTGTATATGAGGGCGTTATGTTACAAGTAGTCAGTCGTCAATTGCGAAGATTTTCTTTCCGATAAATGTTTCAGTGACTTAACCACAAAGCATCTAGTGTTTTGTACGATAGCTAATTGGGACGCCAAGCCAATACTGGAAAGCACTCTCCGCTTCCAATGGAGTCGATGGAATATTGAGAAGACAATCGCAAAAATTGAAGATGAAGTTCGATCTAACTACTCTGATCTTCAGATGCAATTACACTTGATATGATGACTGGAATGAAATCTGCACCGTTATCTTCCTATGAATTTTTATTCAACGACTCTGAAATTGATCTTTCAAGATATTTATTTTCTTCATCGCTTGTCTGCTTCTTCAGAAGATTGACAATCGATCTTAGAATTAGTGGATTATCTTCTTCTTTGGTACAATTCAATCACTTATTCAGTATTCGAAGCAGCATGTCTTCACAACGGTTCTCTTCTCGAGTATGGTTTTCGGTAAGTGATATGTAAGTGGTATAGGCCTAATCCGTTTGAGTTATTTTCCATCGAATTGAAGAGGACAAACTGAAGAACAGTTTTGAGAACTTTGCGACACACTATTGAAGTTTTATTCCTGAATGACAATTTATCATCTATGTTCTCGTGGTGTGATCCACAATGTCATTCAGTGAAATGCAGCTGACTGGTTTATCAAATAAAACAAACACGGCTAGAGGTGAGATTCGTTTGTGGCTTATTGTTTTGAATGTTCCTGTCTGTATTGATAGCCAAGAAGAGTGTTCAAGTCCTAGTTCAATTTTAACCATTTAGTGCCTGGAAATTAATTTTTGTAGATTTAATTATTTTTGAACATTATTAACCTCAACAACATGAAAAACAACTATCATTTCCCTTAGAAACGTTTTGATAAACAATCAGATCGATTTTTAGGATTGGGTCGTTTTCGACACACTCGGAACAAATAACCCTAAAATTGTTTACTGTCAACATTCAACAAATAATAAAAAAAAAAACAGTTTATCAAGAATATACAAACCAAAATAGACAATTTACAGCAGTTTCTGTGGCAAGAATATACACAATTATCGATGTAGTTTGCTATAAAAGTTCCGGTACACACGTGCAAGTTGCGTACTTCGACTAATTTTGACTTATCTGACTGCAGATAAACGAAACAATTACAAGCGCATACATATATATAGAAAAATGGTCTATAAAGTATGATAGCTTACGAAGCAATCCTCGTGAAGATTCACTTTACACTTCAAACAAGATTTCACCGTTTTGTTTCCACATACTCGACATCGAAGTCGAGATGAGGAGCAAATGAAATGTCCTTTGCCATCGTATCGAGGATTTGTATTCTCTTTCAGGCATGAAAGTCGATATCTCTTCGGTTTGCGATCCTTGCCATGTTTTTGTAAATATTCCAGCACAACGCGTCTCCTTAACTCCAGGAAATCCATATTTGAACCTTTTGATTCCTTGAATAGAATCCAGGCATTGTTCAACGAGATGTCAATGTCCCATCGATACAAAGGGTTCCACCATTTTCGACTCCGTATACGGACCTTGTATTTATTGGTATTTTGGTTCATCCTATCATACCCTCCCATGTATATACTTGTTGTATTCCGAAACGGAATGAGGTATATCGACAGATATGCTTTTCTTTAAATTGGAACTCCATCGTCGAGCTTGTCCTACTGGATCCGCATTGTCGAAATTTGATATTTGTGTGACGACAGCATTATCCAACCATCGTATCAGATTCGAGCCACCTTTTAGGTCATGAAATACCTCAAACTTGCCTCTTAGCTGCTTTTTCATCTTACCTTTGGGAGTGACTGGGCATCTCATGATCATGTTCTCTCCGAGAGTCCCAGTCGCAAGAATTTTTCGGTGAGATAGCTCGTCCATGAAAGAAACAGAAGAAAAATAATTATCAAAATATAATCTGTGTGGCGTCTTGGCAGCACCACACAGCCTGAGAAAATTTCAATAGCGGTAAAAGTTTTCAACTGTTCGATGGAGACATCAAAAGAAGGATCATTCTTCTGCTAGCGGGCGTAGCGTATTGTTTCATTTTGAACAATTTTCATCTTTTCATCAGTAAAAAACAACTCAAGAAATTCCACAGGTGTACTAAGGGAAAACAAGTGATCAAGAGTAGGTGGCCTCTGAAACTCGATTTCAGGTATTTCAGGATTTGGACCTTTCTGCCAATTAGGTTGGGACCTTTTGGTCCGTTTTGTTGGACGATCATCATTTCCCGATAGTTGCGCATGATGTTTCTTATCACAATAGACATGAGCATTTTCTGACAGAAGCCCATGTCCAAGATGATTTATATCTACAAGTTCGTAGACATCTTCTTCACCACAATCTTCATCCGTAAGTCTGTCAGTTTCAACAGCTGGCGGCTCAATATATATGTCATATTGATCGTCATCATCGTCTGATTCTTCTACTATTTTGTCCACTGCATGATTCAACGAATACCTGCAATGCAAGAAAACTTTTAGTCGCACGCTACTGTGATTTAGACATTCAAATTTTGGACATTCAAGATTTAGACATTCATCTTTGGATCTAATAATGAATCAAGGAAATGAAGTTACCTAAAATAGCAATATAGTTCAGTTGCACACTACATGAACGTGTAGCGGTATAGCGGTCTGCACAGAGCATTTTACTGAGGAGGTATAAGTACCTGGGTTCGAGTTCGCACACCATCAAGAAAGTAGTTAAATTTTTATCTATGACATGGTCCAGTTTTTGTTCTGCATTTCCTATTTTCGTCATTACGTGAGCTGAATTATTTTCAAGTGCAATACGTTACTGGTAAATTTAAAAAACATGAAATACTAACTAATAGGTCTTATTAAAAAACGCATGTTCCTGCATGTATTTGTAGAGCTTTGGAAAGCTAGTTGGATAATTTGCATTATTGAATAGTTGAATAGATAGCAGTCAAATGAATCAAAAAGTACTGATTGAAATATGGTATTACAAATGATAAATTTACTCTATCGATATACAGAGTTAAGATAATTCTTACCTTTTTTGACATTGTCGCCATGTTGTATAATCAAAATCCTCCATTTGAAAAAAAGAACTATCAAAAGTTTTGAAATGTCAAGACAAAACCACAACATGTAAAAGAAAAATGTTATACATAGCATGATTTTATCAAAATTTTGTCTAAATTATTCATTATAGATTTCATGAATCTTATGCGAATTTTAGGGTTATTTTTTCCGAGTGGGTCGAAAACGACCCAGCATCAGTATTTCATAAAACAGTGTAAAAACACATTAGGAAATGCATTATACATGTAGATGCATTTCTAAGTGAAGTTAATGTGACAACGAAATAGAAATTCCCCATAAACACTTTTGAAATATCGGGTAAAAATATCTCTGACATTTGCGAAAAAAACTCATTTTTTATAGATTTCAAAAATCAACAAAAAGAGGCAATTGATTCAGTTTGAGAGCAAGTATCTCTGATCACATTTCACAAGATCATCTTGAAATGTCTGTCATTACTTAGTAGACATAACATGTAAGCTTATATAGTATATGGCAACAGGCATATGAATTAATTGATTAGGAGTTCAGAAACATAGCTTTAACAGAGTTGGGTCGTTTTTGACCCGCTCGGATGTAATGGGTTAATAAACGATATGTCATATGAAGCTTTATGCTCCATAGATTTTTTGGCACATGTTTTGCTTATTGTGGTCAGTAGAATTTAAGATGTAGGACTTCAACATGAAGAGGCAGAATTTCTTACTGAAAAGAAGATTACTTAAACTACCAAACAGTTTTTTCATGATGAAAGGATTTCAAGATTTGTTGAATGTACAAAAAGATGCATTACTTGCACATTTTTAATTGCCATTTTCGATGAAAAATTGAGGGTCGCTTATTGTCAATTATATTTGGCCACTAAAACATTATGTACAAATAAAAGTAGATGGACCAAAGTTTTGTGCCGCAGACACTTCAATGACCGATGCGTGCTGTCAATGATGACAAGATTGAACTGTGTTCCATTGCTTATAATATTCAATGCACGTACATCTCGTCATCATTTTCAGCACATATCGGTCATTGAAGTGTCTGTGGCACGAAACTTCGGTCCATCCACTTTTATTTGCACAATATTTAACTTTTCAGTGGCCAACTATAATTGACAAGAAGTGACTCTGAATTTTTCAGAAACGCGCTGCTGTCCGTGGCCCTCAACTGGCTTATGTGTCTTTTGCTGAAAAGGTGTTGCTTAGAAACATCTGACACCATTTTTCAAAAATGAAGATGCTCATTTTCATTAATCTTTACATCATGTGACAGGCTATGTTTAGTACTTCAAATTGGCAGAGAGTTTAGGTTGTGTCTGCTCAGTTGTAATCAGAAATCTGAAAAGCATGATTTTTTGGTCAATACATTCACCAATGCCCAAAGACAGAGCTGCACAATACAGAAAATAAAGATTATCACCATCGAATCAGGCTCGTGCTAGGCTTTAGATGATAGAATATTTTCTTCGAATTCCGCCAACATTTGGTGCAATTTCATTCTGTTTGCAAGTTTACCTTATTCTTATCACTTACTTAGCTTAATACGGCAAACGACACCATTTCCTATGCCAAGTGTCTCTCCTAGCCTAGTTAATGAATTTAGTAATCTATTACGACTAAACTTGATGAGGATAGGTAAAAGATAAAAGACCGTTCCGTTTTGCGCAACAATTTAGGGAACGGACAGCGAAACTGTATGAAGCTTCATATAAAGAACGAGGCAGGTCGCAGTACGGAAGTTCGTATTTTCTATTGTTTGTACTGGGTTCAAAGCATAGAAATGGTCAACAATAAAATCTCTAGAGCAGACAAATGCACGCTACGTGTCGTGACATATGAATTGAATTGAATTGCTTATATTTTCTGCGTCTCGTTTGTGTTCTTGGTCGCTGGTTTCAAACATCCGAGCAATTTTGCACAAGCGAAGTTCATAGCTCTACAATTGAATTTAGTTATCCCTATCCCTATATACATGTGTATTGCAAACAAAAGGGAGTGCATTAGATTTATGATTGCGAAAATAAGCTGTCTGACAGCCATGCTAGACCATTTACCAATACTACAGGCTATATAATTTTTAATTAGTTTATCTTTGATTGCATACGAACGATGGGCATTATCACTTTTTTCTTTATTAGCTATAGCCACAACTATCGTCACAATTGTCACAGCCATAATGTTTACTTCGCATGTTAACCATGACAGACATTGGTATTGTAATTAGCTCTGGCATTGTACAGGTAGCACTGTAGTTGAGTGTTTGGTAGAACTGTTAGAAAGCAAGGATGCATCTCATATTAATAACATGCAATGCACTGAGGAGACTGAAGTCCACAAAATTGCAACCACTATTTGCTGTGTCTCTCGAACAAGCTCTTCTCTCTCTTTGTATTTGTACATGTGCGTTTAACCAATATCGATACTGAATCTTTATCCTATCTTAATGAGCTCGATGAATTTCATGAAAATAAAGCGCTTGTATGTCTTGATGTAAACTACATTTGCCCTAGTACACCGATAGAAGGCGGCGTTAAACATAGCACTGAACACGTAGAGAATAATTTGGGATAAAATAAATAGTTTGAAAATAAGCAGAAAAGCTATCAAACTTTCTCTGATGCACCTACGAAATAAAATAGAATGACAAAGTGCACAATAATTTAGTGCGTACCAATCAGTTGCCACTTCGTATATATTCATGCACATGAGCATCCAGTGTCCTGACGAAGCTGACATGCAGCCATTCTCTACATGTATATAAGCGACAGATAATCGATGTCATAATGGGAACTATGGTACATGATGAGAATCTTTTTGAGAGAACTTTGGCATCTTTTCACTCGCTAAGTCCGCATTAAATGTTTCTCACAGAATATTCCAAGCCACGCGAATGACTATCTGCCATTCCTAGACAAAAAAGCACAAATATATGAGGGCAGTGTACTTTATTCCAGAGGTTCCCAACCTGTGGCACGCGAGGGCTCATCAGATGGCACGAAAGTACCTGACTGAAATAGACTATGTATCATGATAATAATTTAATCTACTCGTGTCACAAGCAAACTCTATAGGAAACTCAACATATTCGGAAAATTGTTGGTCAGCTTGAAAAAATTAGATCGACGACAAAATTCGATGCAATTTATCATTTTTTATTGTCTCAAAAGACGACGAAAGAAAGAGTTATACTAATAATGAAAAAAATCAATAATATGCATTTTAAACTGCCGTTCGTAAACGATCTCTGTAGTAGAAAATTAGATATATTGTTAACCCTCCAGGCGGTGGGCCCTTCAGCCACCTTCCAGGCGGTGGGGGGGGGCATATTTATGCCCCCCAGGATATCCTAAACTAAGTGTGCGAATTTTATGAAATGCTGGCCCTTACACATTTCGGACATGCTGAATTCAGTGGTGCCATTTGCATTACTTAATTTGACTGTCTTCATGCTATAAATAGCATTTTAAAATTTGAAAATGCCTTTTTTTTCAGAAAAATGTATTTTTTATGTTTTTAGGGAAATTTTATCATCAGATTATCGCAAAAATTGACTCAAACATGTTTCAAGTTCTCTGAATACAATGGTGATGTTCGCATTGCTTTAAAATTTGAATATATGCAAAAATAGCATTTTAAATTTTGAAAATTTATTTGTTTAGTTATTATCAAATAAAATTATATATATAGTTTTTTTTGAGATAATCAACAGAGAGGACTCTAAAAATATTGAAACATTTATCACTCCTATCAAAAGACCTTTTTGTTAATGTCATAGAAGCATATTTGATTCAAACAAATGTTTTTCATTGTTGAATACAACTCAAGTTGATCAAATTTGGTTAGAGCTGATTATGAAGAAAACTGTTACCGATTCCAATGCAGTCAAATTAGTCACGCAATAGCGCCTTCGGCGTGTTTGTAAGTGATGAGAGGATGCAGTGGGAAGGCGATTGAACGTGATACGCAGACTTATTGCCTCTACTGCCAAGGTGTTTAGAACCAAGGTGTTTAGAAAATCTTTTATAGTGTTTAGAACTCATTTTTTCTACAAATTTTGTAAACAGCATTCCATATATTTATGTTCAAATAGTACATGTACATGCCTACATGTAGAAAATACATTGCCTACATGTAGAAAATACATAACATATACATGTGAATATATTTTCAATACATAACAGTAATAAAAAAGATGTAAAAACTAATATTACTCTATAAAGTACTTACAATATCATTGTAAGTAGTATATGCAGCTTATTTTCAAATTTGAATTGGTAAACCGTGATAAGCAAAAAGTTATTTATAGTCAAATAAGTTATTCTATACGTAATGAGTGATTCCAAGCAATAGCAATTCATTCGTAGACATTATTTCTGAAGAATTTCACTGATTTGATAAAATTTCGAAAGTACTTTTCAATAAAGGTCATGTAAAGGTCGTTTCTGTGATCCAATTTTAACAATTTTACAGGAAATTGTCAAAAATACGCAAAAAATAAGCTACTGAAAATTTCAGAATCATACGTTTCATATTTCATGAATTAGATCGAAAAATACAAAGGGGGGGCATAAATATGCCCCCCCACCGCCTGGAGGGTTAAATAGAAATTATAGCCTACATAGCATTGGTAAATGTTTATCTTCAGACATCTTCAGGCATCTTCTTTTAATAATAAATCTGATGGTAACTCGTGTGCATGCAGTATGTAAGGATTCCAATAGCACTAAATCCAGATCTGACACCAACATCAATCAGCTCAACCGCACTCACAACCTAATCAACTTCATTTCAGCAGACCACTGCAACTCTGCTTACTACGCAAACAGCCAAGCAACAATCTAAGACAATCAATCTCCTAAAGAGAGGTCAAATTATGTGGCCCTCACCTTCAGTAACATAAGTTGATACACGGTCAATGCAGCGAATTCTTCCGGTGATTCTCCTTCTCGGGCTGCGCGGCGGACGGCTTCTCCTCTCCTCGATCTGCTACTGTGGTGACTTGAGATGCACGCGGTGATGTGACAGATGGGTCTGCAGCACTTGTTGACGTGGAAGAAGATTCGGCTCCCGAATGACTCGATGACACGTCCTCGATAATCGCAATAATACACGGTCAATGTCAATGATTTCGTCTTCACCGTCCGTGACGCACGTGAAGTTCGGTCCAGCGACAATTATATAAAATGGTGTCGCCCGTCGCACTGAGTTCAACTTCAATGTTGTTCGATTCACGGCAACAAAACGTCAAGATCCTCAATCTTTCCACGAATGTCAGATTCAGCAGCTGTGGTCTTCTTGCAGTGTATGTAGATATGACGCTAAGTCTTCCTTGGAGTATCCCGGCTGAGCCCCCAGATGTTACAGAGAGTTCTGTGCGGTTCGTTTTTTTAGATACCCCTGACTTAACTCACTGTCAAAAAAACTAAGCTGGTCGTGTACGTTTACTTGAGACAACTGCAGGGACAAAAAAATTAGTCGCTCCTCTGAGCTTGAAAATTCTGATGGGGATGAAGTTCGCACATAGGACGTTCAATATTAAGAGAGATACCAAAGTCTGGGCAACATTATTGGACCGCTAATTACACCCCCGCTCGCACAACGTAAGATAGCTCAAACATACCGACACGCACTAAATCTTTACGACGAAAGTGGTGACTTCACTAACTTTAAATGAAATTGTAGGATGTCTTAAACCGTCCATATGGCTCAACAACGAGTGCCCTAATTGAAATTCACAATTATATTACCCTTTTCATGGAATGCCCGAACAATCTAACTGTTAAGATCACATGCCTCGATTATTCAAAGGCTTTCGATAAGCTTCAATTCAATCGCTTGCTGAACAACCTGCTTCGTTGGAATTTCAATCTAGGCTTCATTGCATGGTTGAGCTCCTACTTGAGGAATCGTTGTGAACGTGTGCGTATTGCAAGGGAAATCGGTCCTGTTATTGACATCCCATCTGGCGTTCCTCAGGGCTCTGTCTTAGGTCCATACTTGTTTGCTTTGTTCATTGCAACGCTGAACATTGACTCTCCAGTTGCGAAGTTGGTCAAGTATGCGGATGACCTTACTCTTATTGAGTCCTGCTCAATTGACAGTCCATGTCCCAACAATTTGGAGCCTGTTCTTGTGCGGTCATGTCAAAACAAAATGCCACTTAAACAAAAAAATGCCAGCAGATGTTGATTCATCGCGTTAGAAATGATTCGGTTGTACCGTATGATAAAGTTGAATTGACAAACTCACTTGCGATTCTCGGTGTGACTCTGACAGATGATCTCAAGTGGAATAAACATTTCAATCGTGTGATTCTTTCAGCATCAAGGCGTTTGTATTTACTCCGAGCATTAAAGCAATTTGTTGAGAAACGGAAGTTGGTTGAGGTGTACAAATCTTCTATGATGTCAATCATACTTTATGCATCACCCCTATTTTGTCAGTTGCCTGCTTCCATTATAAAGAAACTGGAAAAAATCCAAAAGAGAACCCATCATATTACTTGCGATTCCTTATGTGAGTGCTTTGTAACTGGTAATTTGACAGATATCCGGGAAAGGTTAGCGCTGAATTTCTTAGACAAGTGTAAATGTCTTGAGCATCCTTTGCATCAATATCTCCCGTCAGTATTGCCTCGCTCCGGGCACTATGCTCTGTCATATTGTTCAACGAACAGAAGCCTAAATTCGTTCTTTCCTTGGTGTTGTATGTTGGCAAATAGTACCAGCTCTGTGGTTTGAGCATCAAATCTGTACGTGCGTCTACTTTATTCTGTTATTTTGTAGTTCATGTCATATGTATCTATGCTTGTGTTTTTTGATTTTCATTGTCTTGCAATATACACCTTACCTTACAAAATTACAAATAATACAAAACTATGTACAGTTATTTTTGGGGACGGTATGGAAGAGTGGGAGCTATGTGGCAGGTAGTAAAGGGTTACATAGTACCATTAGCATTTTGTTAAATGACCTGACATAGAAGAAGGAAAATGTGATGTGAATTAAGAAATTTATTAATATTTAAAAAATCATATTAATGGTACTATGTAACCCTTTACTACCTGCCGCATAGCTCCCACGCTTCCATACCGTCCCAAAAAAATTTTGTTCATAGTTTTGTATTATTTGTAATTTTGCATCGCTTGTATGCAGATGTGAATTTTTAAATATTTTTCATATCATAAAATCATTTCCTAAAGATAGCTATAGATAATAATAATAATAATAATAATAGTAATGATAATAATGAGGTGTATATTTTCGATGCGAATAAAAATCCTAGCACTACATTGCAACATATCAATTAAACCAACAACCGAAAGTGATAAAAACAAAAGTCACAGTTGCACATTATTGGAAGCTGGATCGATGCATGTAGCAATCACTGTTCGTGCTGAAATATTATAACAGGCTCAATTCTCTGTTCATCAATGCTGTAGTGAATGGAAGAAAGAGGATTTATGTTTTTGCTTTCGGCACAACGGGACACAAAAATGACCACTATAGCGCAATCTTGGGACATATTCGTTTAGAATGTGGTTGGCATTATTGGATATTGTACTAAAAATCTGTATGCTTATCTTTTGTCGTCTTTTCATAAGAATTTCATGTTCACAGCGAGCATCAAGTGATTCACACATTGTAAATCTCTCAATACCAATCACATACGAAGGATGCATACCAAAATATTTTTTGGTATATTTCTGTATTCTCTTGGTATATATTTGTATGCTTTTCGTATGTTATTTCAAATGTGGTATGCTTTACATACTAAAGCCATACCAGCACAATGTTAAAAGAAAGCATCAATCATGTCCAAAGTATGTTGATTTAATTAAGGCCTTTTGTCAATAAAGATCGCACTAGTGTTACTACTGTTTTGTAGGTAGTGAGATAATGACATACAGGATTCTACTTTCAATACTGAATTCGATTTTAGTACACGTAAGTCTAAGGCATTTCATGAATAATCAATAAGTATTCAACCATCAACAATTATGCATTATGTAATTTTGAAATTAAGCATATTATCAATCCGAAATAAAAACACATTACAATTCATGAACGTAAAAATAGTTATGTTTGAGATATATAAGTCAACATGATTGCACGAAAAATAACGTTTGAGTGAATTGATGTTTATCAACTTGGTTTATAAGTAAGAGGTAACTAAATGTCGTGTCACTGTTGCTAGGCAAGTATAAACGACGACATACTCATGGAGCATTAAATTCACAATAAATCTATTCTAGTTAATATCACTCTATCAAACAAAAAATATTTACGGCCGGCATTACCGAATAAAGTTATTTGACAGTAAGTGATTGCAGCAAACGGGAGGATCATGATTATAGGCTGTACTCGTAATCGAGAAATGCACTCCCTTGAATTTCTGCAAATCCGTTAGTTAAAATAGTAAAGGAAAAACTAGCTTTTACTCGGCGTTTCGGGTCCAGACCTTTCTTCATAGAGTTTAAAACAGGCGCATATGACATGCTACTTGGACACATATATGTAAAAGCTGAATAAAAATCTATATGGCGCGACCTGTGTTCTCCTACAAGCCAGCAAGCTCATGACGACGATTCATAGATGGACATCTGTCCTGAATCATGCGAGCTTCTATCAAAGCAGTGTCAACCGTACTTCGCGCTCTCTGAAGGATATTCACATCGAAATCAGCAAGGTCAACAGCAGTACAATCACGAAGATGCACACTCAATGCACTCTTACTGTCCTTATTCATAATACTCCGCTTATGTTCTTGATACCTAATTTTGAAAGATCTTGAAGTTTTACCTATGTAAATAGCATTACAAATCCGACATTTAAACTCATAGACAACATTGTAACTATTATAATTTATTTTTTCAGGCAAACGATCACAAAGGTTGCAGTTGTCATGTTTTTTATTTTTATGTTTATTGCGACTATTTGATAGAAGCTCGCATGATTCAGGACAGATGTCCATCTATGAATCGTCGTCATGAGCTTGCTGGCTTGTAGGAGAACACAGGTCGCGCCATATAGATTTTTATTCAGCTTTTACATATATGTGTCCAAGTAGCATGTCATATGCGCCTGTTTTAAACTCTATGAAGAAGGGTCCGGACCCGAAACGTCGAGTAAAAGCTAGTTTTTCCTTCACTATTTTAACTAACGGATTTGCAGAAATTTAAGGGAGTGTGCTTCTCGATTACGAGTACAGCCTATATTTGACAGTAGTATGTAATACATATATTTTTTTGCTAAGTGACTTAAAGCTGTGCATACGAAATGCATACCAGAGACATACGAATCAGGATGAATTTGCATCGGGTCTCGTACACAAAACAAACTCGTATTTCAGTGTTAAACAGCCAATCACAGATAGAATAGTTGGTATCGCTACATACCAATCACATACGAAGGTAAGTGAAATGTCGTATGAAAAACATACCAGGTCTTTGTACGCATACGAGCATTTCGCATCAGATGCTAGTTTCAAATTGTATGTGATTTTGGTATATGTTTGTATGTATTTTTTTATCCAGCGATTTACAGTGTACCGGTAGATGAGTTTTACAGCACGATTTTCAACACGTTGAAGCTTGTCACTGAGAGTATTTGGTAAGGAAATGAATACTGGCCATGCGTATTCCATCAACGAGAGTATCATACCTTGATATATTGCTAACAAATCCTTTTCTCTTGCAAAAAATCCCGCTTTTTTCAGAATGAACAATCTTCGGTTGCATCTTGACACTATGTCGCGGACATGGTCATGCCATGATAGTCGGTCGTTGATTCTGACGCCAAGTATCCTACTTTTTGGTACGACTTGAATTGGGAGATTAGGAATGAAGCGATGATTATGCTTCATGCATGATGCAATGTTTGACTTGCCGCGATTTAATATGAGATTCTTCTCAGAACACCACCTCTCAATGCGAATTACTTCTTTGAGTATTGTCTGATTGTAATCCTCATGTTTTGTGAGAGGAATGATCAGGTTCAAATCGTACTAATATTGGACTATTGTTGCTGAGTTGCTGCTACAACTCACATCACCCGTGTACACTGCAAATAATGCAGGCCCGATAACTGACCCTTGGGGAACGCCTCTGCTCATCTAACCAGGATAGGAAAGACCATTTTCCAATCGTACCTGACATCGCCGGTCCTCAAGATAACTTCTAATCCATTCGATGCACCCAGAAGGAATTCGGCTCTGATTAAGCTTTCTTAAAATCAGAGTATGGTCAAATGCTGCGGACATATCGAGGGAAATTATGGCTACACCATCCGATTCAGGGTCGTCATAAATTCGAAGTGCGTTCTCCATTATGTCAATCAAGGCTGTGGTTGTGGAGTGACCACGGCGAAAACCATGCTGCCGAGCACCAAACGTGTCTTGAAAATTGCTCCACATTTTGTTGAGTACATTTTTTCCAAGAGTTTAGCAGCCACAGACAACAAGCTGATTGGTCGAAAATTGTCAGTTGCTGGCGGGGATGCTAACTCATTTGCATCATCGTCGGTTGGCAACAATTTCACCCCGTTGTACAGTCCGTTTCATAAAAAGTGGATCATCCTAAAATTTGACTAAATAAAACAAAAGTATGATACAGAAAGCATTTTTCATGATATTTCATGTCCCTAATATATTTAAATGTCCTTATATAATCTGATAAGCTATGATGCAGTAACGGTTCTTAAGAAGCTAATATTTTGTGGCCCTACCCTTATTGTCAATGACATTACCAATTCGTCTAGGCCTTGATTCGATGATATCGTTGATTTTTGACTGATCTAACTTTCTCCACTCTCTTTTTAACAGTGACGTAAGTTGTGATACGCCATCTGTAGGTAGCAGTGAACGACGAACGTTACGTTTTAGAATACTCCATACATTTTCTATTGGATTCAGATCAGGAGAACGAGCTGGCCAAGATAATGTCCTAAGCCCTAATTGAGACTTGCATAAGTTGACTCTACTACTCCTGTGACACGTAGCATTATCATCCATAAATAACCAAGTCGATGGATCGCCAAGTTGATCAGTCATTTGGCCAATGTTCATTCGTAAAACATTCACATGGCGTTCAGAATTCATGGTTCCTTGCTGCATGTGAAGTTCAGAGCGGCCATTGGTCCAAATGCCAGCCCAAATCAGTAGAGTCGCACCACCTTGTACCCGGGGACGATGTAAATGTCTCGGAATTTCCTGATCAGATTTTATCCATAATCTCAATCGACCATCGCTATCCTTCAGACGGACTGATGCCTCATCAGACCAGACAACTCGATCCCATTGATTTCGCCAGTGACAATGACTCATTGTCCATCTGAGACGTCTTTTTGTATGCTGATCTGATAATTCGATCTGAGAGGGCCTCTTACAGCTCTTGAAATTCGACTCAATAAGTCTTCTACGAATAGTGGACTTAGAAATAGACGAGTCTAGTGCAGCCATCTCAGTTAACGAGAGATTTGGATCAACTTTAACAAATCTCAAAATTAGACGGTCTCTACGTTTGGATGTTTTGCGTGGACGGCCAGAGCCCTCTTTACGACAGAGTCGAAAATCATCATTATGCTATCGATGCACATTTGTGTAAGGGACATTTAGTCGCTTGCTTGAAGCTCGCAAAGAAAACCCTATTTCTAGCAAGGCTGACACTTTGCCTTTTGTGAATGCGATCTAGTTATTGTTCATTTGTGCTTTGTATTGTTTTCAACCGGTAGGAGATAGATTTCTAGCTGAAAGCAATCAGGAGTGCTGCCAACACCACCACAACGAAGTCAGGAAGCTATGGAACATGAAGTCCAGTTAATCACATGTAGCAGTTACATTATTGTTGATGAATAATGGTGCTATACTGCCTCTGATTGACCGATTTTCTTTATTTTTGTTTTGCTTGATAGCTTTTGGCTTGTAGAACAACATATTACATGACAAAGGAAACAAATGTAATTTTATAAGAGTGAGGTATGATTTTGTGTAACATTGCTAAATGAAGATCAAATTATCTACTACTTTTTTATCTATAACAAGAAAACAACTCAATATTCATGCTTGAAATTTCCAACAATGATATTAGTAAGCACAACTGACATATCTTCCAAATTTCAGAGAAATTCGTTCAAGTTTGGCGGAGTTAGACAAAGTTGAAGTTAAGGCGATGTTTAAGGGTGACCCATTTTTTATGAAACAATCGGTAATTACTGAATTCTTTACTGAGAGCTATCAGATTTGACTTGCGATAGTCGTAAATAGTATGAACTCGTGAATTCCCTTTCAGTTGAATTGGACTGCCTGGGGAAGTAACAAGCAATGTAAGGTGGTCAGACTTGCATATTGGTGCATTATATGTCACGCAGTCAGTTAAGTAATGGCCGTCCTGTGAAATAGATTCAGAGACCAAGATGTGGTCTAATATATTGGCACCTCGTGTCGGTTGTCTGATAATGTCAGCAAGGACGAAATCGTTGCACAGGGACTGAACTTTGAATTGATTGAAGTCTCCAAAAATGATTATTTTATAAACAGGATTTAATGCTGTCAAAGAATCTAAGGAAGACGTAATTTCATCGTGAATCACATTCAATGATTTAAGAGATAAACTCGGAGGGATGTAGAGGCACAGTAGAAAAATGCGACGACATAAAATGTCAATGACGATATGCTCGACTTCGTTGCTTACTACTCGACGGTCAGTTAAATTATCATACTTGAAGCCATGTTTAATATATATGGCAACACCGCCTCCTTTACGGGACTTCCGGTCCGATCGCAGCAGAGAATAGTTGGGAATACTGATGGAAGAGTGCCATCAGGTCGTGTCACAATAATCGACGAAAACTCGTCAAATGTAACCAGTAGAGATCGTACATTGGTAAGAAATAACGATGGTAGACTTTGTGAAGTCTGAGATAAAGCTAATTGTGAAAATCCCTTCTTGTAGGTGGGATTTCATCACGACGGCGTACAGCTCCGTTATGAATGACGACTGATTCACCCATGCTTCTTCGCATCTTAAGCTGATCACGCAATGATTTCTGAATGCTCTGTTGTTCTTTGGTAAGATCGGGATTAATAAACACTCCTCTGTACTCATCAAAACATCGAAGCTCTTTTGATCGTCTAAGAAGTGATGAACGAATTTTGAAGTCTCCACATTTGAATCTAAGAAGTCGAGGACGATTTGTCGACATTCTTCCAATACGACTGACTTCTTTAATGTCATCGCCGACACTCAATTCAAACTTGTGAAAAATTTGCTTAAGTTTCATGATATCATGGCTCAATCTCTCTTCAAGTGTTCCCTCACTATCTTCAGGCAGACTTGATACAACAATACTGCAATTCCTGCATCATAGAGGTCTCCCTCTCCACGAAATGTTGCTCAGTAAGAAATTCTCCCACCTTGAGCATCTGTTCACGAAGGTCTGTAATGTCTCGTTTGTTTTCATGACATTCATAATGTAGGGCTTGACACTTATCCTCGACATGTATCACACGCAAAGACAGCTCTTCTACAGATGTCTTTAGCCTATCTATCTCTGACTTCAGCGTCGAAATTATCTCGTTCTTTATTAACTGCAAGTCAGCGAGAGTGACAGATTTCGATGAATTGGAATTCGATCGGGTACTTCTCGTAGATGTTGAAGTCATGAGTAACAGATCAACAGCCGTAATAATAGCTGAAATTAATCGAACATTAGAAAATAAAAATCAATCCATCACTAGAATTTGGCTCTTTCCAAAGAAAAGAAAATTAGCACATTCGTTGTTAGCACTCATTATTTTAATGAAACTTCATATTGTCCAGTTCATCCAATCGACTTTTGAATGCGCGAGAAGCTGATGCACCGTCAACTATTATCAAAGTGTCCATATATATATATATATATATATATATATATATATATATATATATATATATATATATATATATATAGATATATCAAAAAAATCAACGTAGTCTCAAGATAGTAGAATTGTTTATTCACGAATTTTCGTCTAAGACTTCATCAGGTGAACGAAGTAAATGTACATGAAGTGAAATGACATTGCATTATAAAGAAACGTAAGAAGAGTTCAACACGTGTATGCCCAGGCGGCATCATTATCTTCTCACATTTATCTGAGGCTTAACGGCTTCAATTGTTGACATTTCCACACGGCGGCGATGATAAGAATCAAAGAGCCCGCGGGAGATAATTGAAGGAGAAATGTGGCGTAACAGAGGGGAGCAATTGTGTTTAATTTTAAAATGATGGAAAACTTGGCTGCTGGTTGTATGTAGGTGTTCATCAATTCTTTTTCTGAAAGTGCGATGCGTTTCGCCTACATAACTTTCCGAACAGATATTGCAGACAAGTTTGTAGACAATATTTTTAGAATTGCATAAATTCTGGCCTTTACAAACACAACGACTTTTGCAACTGATGGGTGGTTGTTGATAAAATTGTTGGGAAAGAGGGGCTTTAGTTCTAAAGATCGGAATGATGGGAATCGGCAGATTAGATTTCCTTATACAGTTATACACTTTATTAACCCAACGATCATTAACATACGGAACGTTAATCCGAATAGCGTCTTGTTTCGTATTTCTGTTTTTAGGCACAGTTTCACTATAAAGATACTTATCTAGGACTGACAGAGGATAACCATTAGCTCTAAACCTCTGCGAAAGAAGATTAAGAGACTGCTTGACAAGCGTCTGGGACGATGAGTTGCGTAAAGCTCGTAAGCGTTCAGTCCTAATAATATTAATTTTCCTCATCCGCGGGACGGCACTATCCCAAGGAAGAATGTGACCACTATGAACACTTTTGATAAAAAGGCAGGTTTGAAACGTAACACAATCTTCCAAATCAACTAAAAAAGTGCAAGTGTCAAGAAACGAAATTTCCGTTTTCCCCTCACCAGGTGTTTCTAACGTAAATCTGATGTTCTTAGAAATGGAATTGGACAGGGAGAGTAAATCTTCAGGTAGACCGGCAAAGACGAAGAAAATATCATCAATGTACCTACGCCAGTATATGATATCCGTTGACCTCTCCATAATCTGTTTTTCTATGAAATTCATGTACACGATGGCCAAGATAGGGGAAAGGGGGTTACCCATTGCTAAACCACGACACTGATTGTAAAACTTGTCTTTAATACAAATGATATCAGATTTGATCGCTAAACCCAATAAATCAAGCAAAGATTGCCTATCTAGTGAAGACCACTCAGTAAGGTGAGCATTTACCAAGAAAAAACTAACAAAAATATCCAAGACATTGTTGACTACTTCCATATAAATTGGAAACATCCAGAGAACCAAAAGAGAATGAATTTTGATTCATCTTACTAATCCTAATCTTTGTAATGGATTGAACGAAGGCGCTGGTGTCTTGAATATGAGCATCAATCTCATCAAGAATGGGATTGAAGACCATCGCAAGTAATTTACACAATGGGGTAGCCGGAGTATCTGTAGCACTAACAACTGGTCTGCCTCTAATAGGATCTTTGTGATCTTTGATGAGAATATTCATATATATATATATATACATATATAAGGGGAGAATCCTAAAATTCCTAGAAAATATTGGATGAAACCAATACTTATCTTCCTGAAGAGGAACAAATGTTAAGAAAATCATTATCAGTGTCTGAATGCAAAAATGAAATCCGCGAGCAATTGCAGAAATGAAAGCTGAGTATGTTGCTAAACTAGATAAAGATGTAGAAAATTATTTCAGAACTATGTTTAGTAATGAAGTAGCAGCAGAGAAGCTACGACCATGGAAAACTGAAACGGTGAGGGAAGAACTTTTGAGTCACTCGGTATGGGAAGAAAAAAGCAAATTCTTTTCTTCTGATAAACGAATGATTTCTTTAAATTCAGGATTATTTAAAGTTCCTCAATCTCGAAATGATGAACCAGTGAATTCAACTTATAGGCGTAGATCAAACACTAATCAATTTCAAAGAAATAACTTTCAGAATTTTGATCGTAGCCGATATTATAATAGACCATTTTACAATCGCTTCAATAATAGTCGTGGTCCCCGTAATTTTGCCAACACACGCTTTAATAACACGAATGTGGGATTTAGTAATCGTCCTTATTATAATCTATTCAATAATTTCGATTCATTTAGGTTTAGTAATCCAAGCAATCCTAATTATTACAGACCAACACGTCGAAATTTTCGAAATCGTCGAAATAATTACAATTTACAAGAAATAATTATAACAATTCCCACTAATAATTATTCCCCCATCCCAGAAGTAATTATAACCATTTGATTTTTCCACCCGATATCAAGGTGGTTCAGAATTTCAGTCAACGAATGACGACATACTATATGGAGGATTTACACATGAATGATCAACCAACAACTAGAATTGATGTGATAGAGCCAGAGGATGTGTATCAAAATTTCGAAACCTACATGAACTGTTTTTTTATCGAAACACAATATGACCGATGCACAAAAGACCTTTTTATCTAGAGGTTGCAAGTTCACTCCATTTCCGAAAAGCAATATAAATGATGTCCGTCAGGAATCAGCTTTTGTTTGTAGAAAATTACGTCTGATTGATTTTTTTTATAATACTACTTTCTATGAAACTTCAGATTAATCTCTTGCGCGAAATCCGTCTACTTTTAATCCTCCAAAGGGTTTTAATAGCACTTTGGGCTGTTGCATTGAATTGATATCCAATAATGTTAATACACTATCGAATCTTAGAAAAACGAATAAAAGTAACTTACCATTCCATGAAGTGATGTACTTGAAGGAGCTAAGAGATGCTGAACATTTTTAATGCTGTACATTATAAATGCTGATAAGTAATTGTCGATTATGATGATTACAAGCGATGTATACATGTACTTAATGAACATTTGAGTGATGAAGGATCGTATACTTTAATTGAAAACTATAGTGTAGCAACTACTGTGAGCATCATCAAAAAGTTTTGCAATAAACACAACGGATGTCTTGCCAAGAAAGAAAGTGATTATTTATACAAATTTGATGCTACCATGACGCATTTTTATGGTTTGCCAAAGGTGCATAAATTAGGAACATATTCAGCTGCTTCACAGATAGATCAGTATGGTTATGTGCATGTTGATTTACCTACTGAGTTAAAGTTTTGCCCCATCATTTCCAGTATCAACAGTCCAACAAGTCATCTAAGTAACTTCATAGATGAACTTTTAAAACCACTAGTCGTTACTTTGAATAGCTACTGCAAAGATTCATATGATTTCATTGCTAAATTACCTCAATCAATATCAGCGGAAGCAAGTTTTGTGTCCTTCGACGTGGTGTCTCTCTATACAAACATTGACAATGTACAGTGTTGTTCGATGAAACTGAATCACTCCATTAAATTGAGGTACATTCCTGATAACTTCTTTTCTTTGCTACATAGCATATTAATTGCTAAATTAGACTTCACCAATCATTCAGTTAGTTCATATTGGTTATGTTCTGAAACTTTATGATGACAAAGACAAACCGTCCAAGACAAGGTCCGTCCAAGACAGACCTTACTAGGACAACTAAGCTTCGGCAGATTTTACTGATATTTGGAGTAAAAGTAAAGTGGTTGAAAAATTCGCGCAAGTACTTTTTGCAGTCTGTGCTTTTCTCAGAAATTTACGTGACATGTCAGCTTTCAATAAATTAATTCAGTAGCTCCAGAGAATTCCGATAAATAGGACACTGGGTCAGCACTCAATTGCTTACTAGGCCTATCGTCTATACCAGGTCCAGCACACTATCATCAATGTTTATCGGCTTTGTCACAACGCTAATCAAATTATCCACGCTACAACTGTTGTTATGGCTCATACTCGATCAGAAGAACATTTTGGAATCAAACTATTGAATTCTATTCATGACTGGAGCCATTGGATGGCGATACCAAGTGTCTCATCAAACAAAACATCGAATTATTAACAGGAGAATTTGCTTTTTCCAAGTAAAGTGGCTGAAAAATTCGCGCAAATACTTTTTACAGTCTGTATTTTTCACAGAATTTTATGTGATATGTCAGCCTTCAAGAAAATCATTCCGTAACTCTAGGATGTTCCGATAAAATGAACAACTGGTGATCACTTGATTGCTTACTGGGCCTTGACTATCGTCCATACCCGGTCCAGCTTCAAATCATCGCTGTCTATCGCTTCTGTGTCAACTCTAATCAAATCATCCACAGCGCATCTGTTGGGATGACTCACACTCGATCAGAAGACCTTCATGCAATCAATCCATTGAATTCTATTCATGACTGGCGCCGCTGAATTGCGTAGTGAAGTAGCGAGTGTCTTATAAAGCAGCAGATCACAGCATTGATAAGACCAGTGGCGAATGCTCCGGGCATGCTAGGCATGCGGCGCATGCTCACAATTTGTGGCTTTAGAAGCACTTTTAACTGTGAGTTACTATTAATGCGATTCAAGATCAGACTGTAGCAAATCAGACCTTGTCAGCTGTCTATGAAAGCATGCGGAAAGGCAATAGCTACTACACTGCTGCTGCTGCCGCTTCCACTGTAGAAATCTGTTACTGAAAATAGAATCGCATCGTTCCCTGTAACATTTGCATCGCTGCCGAAGGCATCTTCCCGGCATGCGCTCATCGAGAGAGCTGACTAGGAGCTGACATGATCTGAAGATGGATCAATGCCATTAACGCACGTTGCCTGACATCATCATGCCTGTTATCATAAGACAATTCATTTGTTTGGATACGAAACTGTGCCAATGGGTGATATAGACAACGAAACCAGAGCCCAGGTTGTTGCACTACATGAGCATGCTGGTCTTTCAACACGTGATATTGCAGGCGCTGTCGGTGTAAGCCAATCATCCACAAGTCGCATCATTAGTCGGTACCGAAGCACAAATTCATACGAAAGTTACCGATTTCTCTGCGGATCTGAAAGAAAAACCGATGAAAGGGGCGATAGAGTTCTGCTGAAGCTCTCCAGAGAAAATCCCCGTGCAACATCGAGCGACATCTCTCATAAACTGAAAGATGATTATCACATTGACATCAGCCCATCAACTGTAAGAAAACGCTTAACAGAAAACGACAGACCAGCATATCGTCCATTGAAATGCCAGGTTCTGACTGAAGACATGAAAAAAAGACGACTTGCATGGTGTCGTGAATGCAAGGACTGGACGCTGGATGATTGGCACAAAGTTATATTCAGCGACGAGACCTCGGTAGAAATACAGCCGGCAGCGTCGCAGTTCGTGAGGAGAAATTCTTGTGAAACTCCGACAAGAATGCACTTGAAGCCATCCTTCAAGCACCCAGTGAAGTTGATGATTTGGTCCTGCATCTCATTCCATGGAACTGGTCGTATTCACTTGGTTGAAGGTTCAATGAACTCTGATCAGTATGCACGCGTCATCTCTGGAAGACTTCTTCCACAGATAAATGAATGGTATTCGTCGTCTGAAAATTGTTGGTTTCAGCAAGATTTAGCGCCATGCCACACATCACGAAAAACGATGCAACTCTTGAATGAATCCGGCGTCAGAGTTCTCAAATGGTCTGGGAACTCTCCAGATCTATCACCAATTGAGAACATCTGGGCCATCCTCAAGCGCAAAATTAGAAAAGAAACGTTGACAACAAAACAAGAACTGATCAACGCATTGCTGCGAGAATGGGCAAGAGATGACGATCTGAGGAAAATGTGTCCCAACTTGATTGACTCAATGCCTTCCAGAATCAGGGAATGCATGAGAGTAAGAGGTGGTCCAATTCACTATTGATCATCTGAGATACTTGTTTGACATGTATTTTGTCATTCTTTCCCTTCTTTTATGTTTTTGTTAATGGTCAAATGCTAATCAACAGAATTGAATCGAACAATAGTTGTTTTTGATCATTTTTTCGGAAAATTTAGAGGTGATTCAGTGTCATTGAACAACACTGTATTAGACATGGCTGCTATAGGTCTTTGGGTTATGAAAAATAGGAGGTTTTCTTGTCGCAGTCATTTTAGAAACAATTAATATAATATTTACATTCGAATCACAGGTTTATCTGCATACGTCAGGTACGGCTATGGGCACTTAAGTGGCTCAAACCTATGCTTCGCTAGCCTTAGGATATATTGAAGAGAAAATGTATACTTTCATTCAAGAACTTTTGCCTACTCAATGTTATGTATGAACTGTTTCTTTCTTCTTGTCTGTGGTTCTTAGACGATTGCTTTATCATTTGGTATGAATCGTTTGGTGATGTCAATGAGATTCTTTCTTTCCTGAACACTTTAGATTCAAAAATTAAATTCACTTCAGAGATCAATTCAGAAAGACAAAACTTTTTGGATGTATTAGTTTATAAGGACGGAAGTAAGATCGAGAAAGATATATACTCAAAGGCGAGTGACAGTCGTAACTACGTGCCGTTCAATTCTGGTCATCCAAGACATGTCCTGCGGAACATCCCGTATGTGCTGGCGAATCGGATAATCAGATTAGTATCAAACAAAAATGTTAAACAAAAAAGACTTGAAGAAATGCGAATAAAACTCAAAAACCTAGGTTATCCAAATAAGTTATTAAATGATGCTATCTCTAAATCTAGGATAACACGTCCTAGCGAGCACCGAACTATTGATGATAAAGTGATTTCGTATGTGAAAACTTTCAATCCGAATAATCCTGACGTATTTAAAGAAATTATTACTCCATCCTTCTCAAGCTTGAAACTAACCTCAAAATTCAAAAAGTACAGATTAAGACCTTACCATCAACAACCGAGATCTTTATTGAATTTAATAGCAAGACGTAATCGAATGGAGATAAATGGTGTGCAGAAATGGTATGATAAATGCACGTGAGTGCTGTAATCTCTGTTAATCGGAATAATATTCAATTAGAGAAAAATGGAGAACAAAGACATTTTCAAATCAAATCCAATATGAACTGTAATTCCAGAAACATAATTTATGCTCTGCAATGTGCAGGATGTAGAGCCACTTACATCGGCCAAAAAGGAGAGTTTGAGTGCACCGTCAACAAATAAGGGATGAGAACTATCCAAAGATATTTCATATTATAAAGGATTAGATAGGAAATAGAGGTGTTTTTACCTTGTGTGCAACGAAACCAGCGAAAATCAGCTGATGTTGCATGAATTTGAAAATATTTGTAAGCGAGCAACAAATATTCCTTTTCATTACCTCCTTTTAGTAATTGCAGAACCAAGACGCATTTTAATAACAAATCAAGGAATTTTTGTACATGTCTGAAAACAGCGTCCAAATTGCAGCAAATAATAGACTATTCTACTGTTTCAGATGTTTTGCAAAACGCAGTTGTGAATCAGAACACCCTGTTGATACAATTCTTTCAATTCGACTTCAGTGCATTATTTTATGTTAGTTGATTGTTAAATCTGAAGAGCGCATGTTATATAGGAATAGCACAAATGAAAACCAATTGCTTCATTCTTAGATGAAAGCAGATTGAAGTTCACTTATAATTCAACTAATACATGACTAAATGACTTTTCTGAACAGAAAAATAAACCGCGTATTTGCTTTTGATCATGCAGACTGTTTCTTTGTAATAATTACGAAGCCTGGCTATTTGCACATGTACATCGCTGTGCTCAACGTTGCCCGGCCACGCCAAATGCGATTGCCAAGCTTGGCAATAATCTAACGTGTAAATGTAATTTTGCGATAAGAAATTACCTGATACAACAGAAAAATATATATGAATTATCAGAAAATTTGATATAAAATTGGCTTAAGCAAATAAAAACAAAACAACATATATTACACATGTTATACAATGCACATTGACAGCACCTTTGACATTGACAGACATCCGATGATCGATTCCACTTGGACCTAAAATGCCCTCTGTTAATTATTTGCAATACATGGAACCATGTTGTAGTTTCAGCCTGGTGAATAACTCGAAGAGCGTTGTTGGCGTGGTTGAGCCTTATTAATAGCCAATTGCTCAGTGTAATATTCGGATTCTCACTGAATTTGTTAATAGTCATGAATTCTACAGAGGGAGTTGTGCGTTCATGAATACTCATCACTCTTCATCCGAACATTTTTTCCTCCAAATTGATAGTACTGCACTAAATTGCTGTATCACCGCTCTCATATTTAACAATTTTTTTCAGAGAAACTACTGAAAGAATATTCTTGAAACTTATCATATAGTATCAGTGAACTGTGCTTTACATCATGTGCCATTTCCAAGGCTTTTTGTCGCATTGCACACCGTACAGCCGACAAAACAGCAATAGCGCCCCATTGCCGTAATGCGTTTTTTGCCACGATAAGGACCGCACTAAAATGGGTTCAAATTTAGGCATCTATTTCTCATCTAGCCCTTTTAAACAATTAAATATCTTTGGAACTATCACTCCCTCTATGCTAGTAATCATATATTCAACTGTGCACGAAACTCCAACCCATTGCTCTACATGTATGTCATGCCGATTTTAAAATTACCCTCTACCTGCACAAAATTGTATACGGAAGAGAAAGAAAAGTTCTTTATCAGAAGGATTGATGCGTCCTTAAATAGGGATACTTAATTTGTTACAATTTTTCCTTTTTCAGTTTAAAGGTTATAGAAACATCATTATCTTCCTTTGGTATTTCGATATCACACTCACATAGATTTTGAATGTTATGATTTTAATTCAGTTTAATAATATGCGAATTGTATAATAAATTATTCTATGCCCTTGAGAAGTCTGCAACAGGCAGAAACCGGAAGGGCTGTCTTATTTATTTGCTTAGTTTTTCTTTATAACATCTAGGTGTGATTTCATGCGGGTATTAATTTCCACTTTCGATTTTCTATTATATATATATATAATATACATCTTATTCCTGAAGACATCTTTTTGTTAAATCAATCACACTCAGGATGCAAATTTTCAAAATAATATATATATATATACAGTGTTGTGCAGATTAATTGAGACACTCACTGTAATCATGTAATAATTGTCTTATTTTGATACTGGTTGCATATTACTTGATTTTCATTGCATTTGATGAATCCCATGAATACATATTATATTTTTATTTTCATGCTGAGTATCTTTCACCTTATCTTCAGTGAATTTCTTCTTAAAATTTCAGGAAATGTCAGACACGTCATCATTTTTAAAGGGTAAAATAATCGCTTTGCATGAACATACCAGCAAGTCTGGTCGAGAAATTGCGCGTGATCTTGAACTTTCTCATGCAACGGTTGCTAGAGTAATAAAGAAATACGAGGAAACAGGTTGTGTGGAGTCTGAACGAGAAGGAAGATGCGGTGCAAAACGCAAAACATCCGAAAGAGAGGACCGCCATCTTTTGAGGATGTCAAAACAGAACCCGAGATTGTCTTCCACAGATCTTGCGAATGAGCTTCATCAGTCTAGAGGAATTAATGTCGATCCTTCAACCGTCCGAAGACGCCTTCTCGAAGCTGATAGACCGGCATTGAGACCGATAAAGTGTCAAGTACTCACTGATAGAATGAAGGCAAGCAGATTGGAATGGGCAAAATCACACCAAAGTTGGACCTTGGAAATGTGGGAAAAAGTAAGTTGCTTTTTTTGGTTAAAATTTGACATTTTTATCATCTTTCAAATGCACATTTTTCCAGGTTATCTTCTCTGACGAAGTCCAGATTGAAGTTCAACCGGAGTGCTCACAGTTTGTGCGAAAATCCAAGGACGAGACTCTAAAACCAGAACATTTTGCACCGAAATTCAAATTTCCCATCAAAGTGATGATTTGGGGGTGCATATCGATTTATGATACCACAAGGTTTCAGGTAGTCGAGGGTTGTATGAAAAGTGACCAGTATATCAAAATACTGCAGTCGTGCCTCCTACCACAATCTAGAGACTGGTTTCCATCTAGTGAGTTCATCTTCCAGCAGGATTTAGCGCCATGTCACACTTCAAAAAGTGTGAAAAAGTGGTTCACAGACCATGGTGTTCAAGTTCTCCAATGGCCTGGCAATTCGCCAGATTTAAACCCGATAGAGAACATTTGGCCAATCCTAAAGGCAAAGGTCTCCAAACGTGATGTCCGCACTCGACAGGATATCATTCGAGCTGTCATTCAGATTTGGAATCGAAGTGACGAACTCAATGACATTTGCACTGCCTTGGTTCATTCAATGCCTCGACGTGTTCAAGCTTGCATTGACGCAAATGGTGGACCTATCCATTACTGAAACGGTTGTGATGATTTCTTAGGTGTTTTGAACTTGTTCATTAATCATGCGTAGATTTTCATATGCCTTAGACATGAAAAAACTAATAAAGTAATTACGAAATTTGGAATTAAGAATGTGCTTTACAAAAATGCACAGTGTCTCAATTAATCTGCACAACACTGTATATATATATATATATATTTATTTATTTATTTATTTATAAAGATAAATCCAAAAACGTGGAAAGTCAAGGAAAATACTTAAGTGTATGCCCAACCGGTTTCACTTGTACCAATATGTTTATATCCACCATGTTTCGTATTGTGTTCATGGCGATAGCATATTAACACAGGAATATGTTGCAAAAATATAGCTTTTAAGTAACTGCTGAAATAATTTTTTATACCGCATGAACGTAATCTCTGGAAAAACCTACTATATACTTACTTTATAGCTTTAATAAAAATTGATAGAGATCAACTGCAAAATAAGATTTTACTTTGTACATCGGCTATGTGATCTCCCATCGTATGGTTAACCCCGCTCCTGTCTCTGCTTCTGTCTTGACACCCGATTTAAGCATGGAATCAAAGCATTGACGATGATATCACCTTGTTGACTAAATCATCTGTAGACTGAAATATCTGGCATGTAAACTTACATTGGATGATGCAAATTCTGGAAAAATCGTTATCTTCTCATTGGGATTGTCATGGTCGATATAGGCGATTTGTTTAAAGCTGCTCCCAAGATCTGATCCAATATCTGGAGTAAATGGGATCTCTCCAACCCATGCACTAATTTGGCTAGTTCGTGACTCTGAAATGTAATCATCAATATATTACCGGTCCTTCAAACATTGACCCTTAACAGCCCGACGCATAGTCAAAACGATCATAGTAGAACATCGGTTTTGTATTTCTTTAATATTGCTTTGTCTGACCTCAGCACTTAAGATACTTCTTTCAGATTGTTCATCTTGCCTAAATCGCAAAGGATACCAGAATGTCACTAGTGAGCAAGCTATTCGGCTCTCAACATCTATTTTGGGCATCCGTTTCAGGCAATGACTGTAGCTTTCCAATGATGACTCATTACCTTTTATCATCACTGCTTAGAACATATTTTTCAGTACACTGTTCACGACAAAATAGCAATTAACGGTTAGGATAATAAAAGGAACAACAGTTTGCAGCTTTCGCTCAAGGAATCAAAAGCCTCAATTGGTGTTGCACACCTGAACTATCCCTGTCTCTGTTAAGTTGGAAATTTATCAATACAAAAAAGAATCCGAATAAAGAATTTTGTTCTCTAATCATAATAAAGAACTACACTGTGAATTACCGTACTTAAAATCATAGAAATACTAAAATGCGTGTTGAGTGCTAATATGATGAAAGATGATCAATAAATTCAGTGAGTGAGCATGCAGCCTGTACTGACGGCGTGCGCTTCGATATAATACAGACTACTTGTCTATTTCTAGGTGAGACACGAGTGTGCATTGTTGACGAGCAGTGATTGTGGGAACAAGTGACGCCTATCAATCGATCAACATAGGTATTCATATTTCCAGCAGCACAGTTTTCTCTGTGGGTCGCTTAGTGTGTCAGGTAGCACTGAGGTAAAGACGGCTTGATGTGTTCTTAGTAGGTACAATGAAACAAGAAGCGATCCTGAAAACAGCAATCTGTGACATTTAATCGATATCCTCTTAATGAACCAAAGACATCAAAAGCATCCTCACCGCCAGTGCTTTAAGCCCTGCAGACATCTATCATCTTCTCCGACTGCGCATTGAGTCTCTTCAACGTTTATCCACTTCACCGACTGAGATTTGATTCTTGTTCATATTCTATTGATTCAACGGCATTTGTGTTCAATTGCCAAAAGCAGATCTTCGATGGATGTACGTCTGTGACATATAGGATTAGATATGCCTATACTAGATATATTCTAGTACTCTACTGTTTAGCACTCAGATTCATGCTTAAATAAGACTTTATGATTTACACAGCAGTGTTGTTGGTTTCGAGTATCGTGAGGGTCATTGCTGCGTTTCCAAAACACGAAAGAAAATTTGAATCTCACTCATCCGGACTGGTCAAAGAAAGTTTCTAAATACTGTCAGTGTGATGACTTATCATCCCTATCAAAGACGTAGCCTACTCAAATCGTCTGAGCTTGATAGGACTTCAGCGACGTTTGACTTGACAAATCAAGGAAATCATGTGTCATCAGGATCAAGAATTGAACTCCGAGGATCAACGTGAGACACGATCACGATGTTTACGCTGCTAGATTTGGCCTAATGAGGGAAAATCTCTGCCAAATGCAAACAGAAGAAGCAGCATTTGCTTGAAATCTAAGTTTCCGTGTTGCAAAGGTACATCGATGATGCTGTGTTAACAGGATGATCTTTTTGGTCATTACTTGACACACTCTTCATGCATAATGATGAATGTATCTCTCAGAAGTATGAAGAAGTACTTCGATTGTAAAAACCATTTGTTTTTTATCAATGGTCATCTTGACCATAAATTGGCCTAGGTTGGTGTCTCTGACGAATGCTTGTTAAAGGTTAAGTGCGTCTTATAGTTCAAAAATGCCAACTGATGTCAAATTCTGACAACGACAAGTTTTGACAGTTATAAACCTGCAGTATCGAATGTCAAACAAATGTATGATAACTCACCGGTCTGTTCAAAATGATGACAGTCAGCGAAAATAGCATTTGTTGTTTGAGAGAAATTTGACATGGAATATGCAGCAATTGACTATGTTTTTATCTAACTTTGTAGTTTTAATCATATAAGTAGTAAATTTCAGAGACAGTAAACAGCGTCTGCGATTATGTTTTGTGAAGTCCTATATACCACTCTGAAAAATGAGGCATTTTTGTGTACCAATAATTTTCCATATTCTATTTCTATGATTCAAAAGACTAATACAAGGTCAATCATAAATTGTATTTAATGTCAAGGACATAGTCGAAAGCTCTTCAACATAATTTATTGTTGACCTTGTCTTCGTTTTTTAAATTAACCAATTAGGTCAAATGGTCAACCGAATTAATCTATTTCTATGAATATAGACTTATACTGTGTCAATGATCTTCAAGTGCGAGTACCTAGTCAAAAGTCTTTTACATCCATTGGTAGCTAGTCATTATAAATTATGACTGCATCAGTGCTGCATCAAAGTACATTTTTCAACCCTGCTTTCCCTGGGGTGATGTTCCCGGATCCCTACATATTCATGATTCTGCCAAACATCCATAATAGTTACTTCTCCAACATTTTGATCAATTTCGTTCTGTGTATGTCTACTAGTCAATTCAAATTATCACGAACACATCCCAAATAGGAACATGAAAAATGTGTCATATATTTAGAAATTCCTTTGAAAATCGAGAATTTCTCTCAGTTTTTTTTTAAAGTATCTTGATCAATTTAAATTACTTATATAAGTTAGATCAACGGCAAAGTACATATGAGGCTGTGGTCATTCATTTTCAAATGCATGTATGTACTTGTAATGTGAATTTTGGCATTAACAATTAAGCACCACTCATCAAAGTTTTATAGGCAACAGTGTCAAATTTTTGCTACAGTGAATATCAAGTCAGAAAGTAGATAGAATATCATGCCACAAAATTCATTCATTTGTTCATTTGGATCAGCAGTTATTGCATTTTTCTGCTTGATATTAAGCTAAGACACTGAAAAACTCTATTTCATCGTTTTCTTCCCAACATTGTCGGGAGATGTTTTCATGTTATATCTGATCAAAACTTATCGCTTGTGAAATTCATCTGACATCACTTGCCAGCAGATACCTCAAAAATCACCTTTTGAATAAAGTCGAATTTAAAATCTAATCTGCACTTTTTAAAAAAGACGACAAAGTTGCTAAAAACTAATGCCAACACTCCAGGAACCCTTCCCCGCTAAAGTATTTCAAAGCTCAAAAACGCCTGGATAAGATGATGAAGTACAGTGTACTTCATCACCGACAGGAAAATTGCAATGATTTCATCCTTACTTCTGTGAAGTACAAAGTAAACTTAACACACTATTTCAAAAATATTCTCAATATGCTTACCAGCCTTCTTCCAAATGTGTATAAACTTGATTCTATATGTCTGCTGAAGATCTATGGTTATTGCTAGCACATATCCCTGGGTAGTAGAGGACGCTTGCAGCGACACACAACTCTCATTGCCAACAAATCCATCGTTGATGTTGCCTGGTAAGCCAGCAATGAGGTCGGAAACATTCACTGGCTTGTTCTGAGATAGTGTGTTCGTGCTTAGTGGAAGTGGTATGCCTTTTTTCGGGACTGTTGTAGTAGGTGCAATTGTTGTTGCTGTGGTGGTGGTGGTAGTCGCAGGCTCTGAAACAGGAAAGCCATGTGAGAATATTAACATTGTTCAAAATAGCTGTTATATTGAATTTGACGAAATTCTGGTTGTACCTTTTTTGAATATTCCTAATTTATTTTGCAAATAATAAATATAATGGAGACTTAGGAAGGAGGTTCTTACTGCTGAAGAGTCAAATTTCGTGATACCGTATATAAGACAGGACTAAGCGGGAAATCGTGACCAGAAAAGCAAGAAAATTGGCCTGAATTCTAAAGACAATGTGACCTAAGTCGCATAACTAAAGATCCCCCGGGCGGGCATTCTTATTCGAAAGTATTCAATTGCAGGACATGTTCGCTCACACTGTTTAGAGATGCTGGATTTGTCTCATGCGTTCAAGTTGATTTCCCTACAATCGGACTGAAGTTTCATCATATCCTAGCAACAAAGTAAAAAGAATAATTTTGATTGTACATGCAAATATTCAATTGATGTGGATGTCCAATTCAGATAACTAATTGATTGATATCAAATCAAATTTAATGAATGCACATAACAGTAAAAAGCTCAGCCACTCAATACTATTGATGGACCCAGTGGCGTCGCGTGCTCCCAGACCATAGGCCTTCATTCGCATTGGAACGCTATTTCGATACCAGACATTGTTTATGTTACAGCATTAATTTTCATAAAAGATGAAGTTTTAATAACAATCTCCCGAACATTTTTTAAGGCCAAGTGAATGTGCACATGAGAAGTTGATGGCTTATGTCGCTTAACCGCCTTACTCAAAGAGCTGAGATTGCTATATCCCCTCTCTGTCAAGACCACACTTTCTCGAGAAAAAAAGAGGCAAGGCTAACATTTTCTTGCGTTTCTCACGGCCGGTCAGCCACTCACATGTATGAACTTTGGATGCATTAAAATGTCTTGTGTATTCCTTATTTCTTTCTCTGTGAGTACTTTCAATTTTTATATCACGTGTTGGCCTACCTGGCTTCCTAACTGTTACATTTTCATTATATTCCCTTCAGACGAAAGACTTGGTTATGAGCTCATCTAAAGCACTAACCATTGTGTCACATAAATCGTGTAAAAGCAAATTGTGGAATTCTACCGAATCTGTGTGTTCGAGTTAGATGCATTACTATGCACTCATTGGCAAACGCTCATGCATCTAATCGCAGTCTTGTCTTAATAACGCCAGTCATCTGCTATTGTTTACGTAGTGGCCTCTCTGACAATTGGACAATTGGGTTGTGCTTTCCTTTCTTAATTTAGGTACCGCGCCACGATCAAGAATGCGGAGAATTTCATTGCAAAAATTGGAGAAGGCAAAGGATCATGTCTATCGGGAAAGCCAACACTGGCGCCGGCGCGTGCGCTTACTGCCTCACACGCGCGCAATTCTCTTTCGCAGCTGTGATTCGAGCACGCGATGCAAAACTATTCACTCAGAGAATGAGCGTCTGAGTTTGAGACGGAAAGCTGTGCACAGCTATCACGAGAAGCAATCGAATCTACTCGTAGATGAAATCTGATGAATGATGATATTTTTCATTTTTGTCAATGTTGGTAAATCATTGTCAATGTTGGCCTCGCAGGTACGGAGAAGATGCAACTAGATAGGCCAATATCGTTCTAACTTTGGCTACCAGCAGAACTTATTGCTTTTCTTGAATTTGAATTTTCTCTTTCTATGCATTCTAATAGCTAGCACAAAAGTTGAGATGCATATATGAATACGGACACTATGCGACTGTTGTGTACATCAATTAATTCGCTATGTGATAAAAACGAGTTCGAAATATTAGTGCGTGCAGTCTCTTTGCAACAGTTTTTAAGTGAAGTGAAGATCCCAAGTTAGCAAATACTGACAATAGATGTCTAAAATGTTTGCTTCTCTGACTATCACCGTATTGCTGCTAGCAGCAGCAGCATGATAATGCGGGTTCTGTTTTTTCAATATTCAATTTCAACCATTCATCATATAAATGTCTTTGAATACAGTCCTCTCTGGAGGTTAGAGGATGTACATGTATGTATTGCAGCGCGGCAATGGTTCAACTTAGTGCACTAAGTACTATAGTGCACGAGGGAAGAACTTCCAAAAAAACCCAAGTAGCAAGCAGACAGGCATGGTCACAGAACCGCCCCTTGCGGGACATCAGATGGAAGCATGAATATACAATAGGTTCATGCGCATGTGTGAGTATAGATGAGTGATTAGATAATAATTATACTCAAATATATCTACATATAGCTCAAATTATTAAGTTTGCTTATTAATTAATTAGTTGCTGGTGCATCAGCATGCTGCTCAATAATTGATCATTGTGATAACTATATATTGATATACTATGAATTTATATACAACTTTAATTTATTCATTCAATCCATGCAAAAATTTACAAAATAATTCACAAAATTTTACTAACAGTCAGTTCTGCAATTGCAGGTATCTTCAAATATGTACATTAGTAACATGAGTGGCTTCCCAAAGAAATCACATGGCAGGGTGAATACAATAACACGACTGCCTAAATGGGCCAATACTGGTAACGATATTGATATTCATCTTCAATGACAGATTCGATGGCTATGGTATAGTAGATAGGTAGGATCTGATTCATGGACTTATTGATGAAATTGATGAATTACATATTGATGCGTTGCATTGAAGGTTGGGGAGGGAGCTGCAATACCCCCTCGTCGTCCACTGTGGATATAGTGCATATGACTTAGCAAAATTGTCGAAATTGCAGCAAAACGAAGAAGTCCATCTATCGTCCACAACCTCTCTCATTGACTCTCTCGTCATGCAAAATAATGGTGTGAATCGCTTTTTTACTGCCTCTGCGACCAGATGTACTCGTAGCTATCACCACGAGAGTTCCGTAGGCCATTCATAGGTCTGGCAAAGCGTCACTACGCATCCTACAAATCAATGCTGAAAGCTGGGTGCCAGCAAAATGCAAGATTCTGCAACAGCTTGCTGACAAGCAGCCTCCAAATGTGATGCTAGTTCAAGAGACTTATCAGACGATCCAAGACAACATCCAGCTATTCAAGACAACTTCCTTCTCCATGACTACATCGCCATTGCACATCACGAGATTGTCAACATTAAGAACCTGCTCACGGTCTTCTACCTCAAACAACTTAGGTAACCGCACAGTAACAGTGTATTGCCACCATTAAGAACCTGCTCACGCTCTTCGACCTCAAACAACTTAGGTAACCGCACAGTAGCAGTGTATTGCCACCATTAAGAACCTGCTCACGCTCTTCGACCTCAAACAACTTAGGTAACCGCACAGTAACAGTGACAGTGTTAGATAGTCAGTTGTTAGTGACAATGTAATTTCAATGGGTGAATCTTGCTGTTAGAGATTTGTTAGCCTAACAGTGTTTCTGTGCGGTCGCACCTGCTTCCTTCCACTCAGGCCGCTGGAATCGAGATAGCAATGCAGACGTCGCCTTCTGTACCCAAACCTGCGGCATCACTCGTGCACGATCTGCATTAAGCAAGTCACAACATAGTCCATCTCTTATCAAGACTCCTCCTTTGGTCTATTTTACCAGCTCGGCTCCTGTTCCTCGGTGGAACTTTCGAATGGATGATTGGGACCGTTTCACAGAAAGGCTAGAAGTGGTCGTTGATGAACTTCCTACAAGAACTGCCAATGCTTTAATCGCCTCCTGAAATCAATTGCTAAAGAGTGCATCCCACGCGGCTTTCGAAAATCTTGCATCCCAACATGAGATTTCTATTGTGCCAACCTATAACAGCTATACGAAGAGGCAACGGCTCCTGATTAAATCAAAGACTCAACGACAAGTTTTTGGAGAAACAAGATGGAAAGCGATAAGCCAGATGGAAAAATCGGTTGATGAAATTGATTTCACCCACTCCTTGCGCAAAGCACGGAATACATTCCCCAAAATATGCCCTTTACCTTCTGATTTTGAGCAGTGACTGTATGCGGCATGCTTCATTACAACACTTGCATCATAAATGTATTCAAGCCTCCTCGATTCTCATTAAAAGGAGGCTGTGACTGGTTTCTGGTATGAAATAAAGTCTTATTTGATTTGATTTGATTTGAATATACAGGTCGCAACTAAACGTCATCGCTAAACAGCTGGCGTCAAAAGGAGCCTACCAGACGAAACATTCCAACAAGCGCACCCTGAGATCACGCACAGTACTGCCTGAGAACGAGGATCTTACATTGATCAGTGAATTGAAACGCGCACCAACTCTTGAAAATGAGAAAAACCCCACCCCCGACAAGATGGAAATCCCACTGAATTCTTGACCCACTCAAGCCTTAAATTTCTTGCATGGGTGTCTCATTTTTCTGCACGTGCTTTACCAGTGGACACATCCCGAGGATGCGGCGTCGAGCCTCGGTCGTCGCAGCGTTAAAACTGGGGAAGGATGAGAACTTTCAAACAAGCTATCGACCAATCTCTGTTTTGAGCTCCTCCTACAAGCTGCATGAACGAGTAACCCGTCTTGAATCAGCCCTGCTGTCGAGAGAACCTCCCTTGGTCGTTCTGTATTCGATCAAGCTGCCCAACTCAACGACAACTTCGAGAAATCGTTCGATCTTGGTAAAGTAAAGTCACTGGCGCCCGTTTCCTGGACTTGACAGCGGCGTACTATTTTGTGTGGCTGCAGTGTTTTCACATGAAACTGCATAAGAGCAGCTGCTGCAGCTAAATCACCGAGTTGATAATGAGCTTATGATCCATAATTTGTTTTGTTTATAGGCGCCAAACTAGAAAACCTTTCTGTCTCAAGAACGCCACACTCTACAATATCAACACCGCAGATTTTCCACGAGATACTTCCCCAAAATACATATACGCCGATGACGTGGCTTAGACCTGCTCCAACAAATAAATCTCGGTTATTGAGGACACACTTTCATCTGATATGGAGCTTGTGAATAAATGTCATCACAAATTGTAGCTGAAGCTATCGACCAGCAAATCGGCATTATCCATCTTCCAGCTTAAAAAAAGTCTCTCAAACTATACACGAAGCACCAACTCCCACCGGCAACTTTCTGCCGTTCGATTCAAAAACCGAAAAATCCTGTTGTCACTCTCGATCGTTCACTGACCTACCATGAACATCTACAAAAGCTGAAGAACAGAATGACGTCACGAGTAGGATGATGACTCGCAGGTACAAAATAACGCGCCTCCTTTAATGTCTTTGCGCATCACTACCCTTGCGCTCGGAGTTTGAGCTTTCAGTGGGGCCAAATTCAAAGATTTTTTGGTAATGAAATTGAAAGCGCGTTTAAGCTAAAGGTCACTAGGCTTTTAACCAATCCATAAGGTTTAGCGACTATACTGGAATCGATAAACAATGTTATCACTGCTTGTGACCTTGTGGCATCGAGGCGGTGATAAATTATTGATAACTAAATTAAATTTAATTAATTAATAATTAGACTAAATAATGAATTATTAATATGATCAATAATTAATTATTCCACATTTCATGTTAGAGTGATCTTCTACGGAAAAATCAATCTTTTGAATATCTTTTATAGTCATATGTACTTGGCATCTTAAAACACTAGAACTACGGATGAGGTCAAAATGACCTCAAACAGATTTTAAGATTTCATATTTGGTGAACAAAGCTTTTCTAGGAATTGATGTTTAACGACATTTGATATCTTTTGCATGTTCTATCGTAAATGGAAATTCATATAGATGGATGATTCCCTTCACAGCTAAATCCACCTGTTACGCTACAACTACGGAGTGAGGTCATTTTGACCTCTTCTGCGTGAGAAAATTTTCGTGAAGCTGAATGGCGTTTCATTAGATATCCATGACAATCTGATGTATGTAGACGATGTGCAAAGATTTCCATTATTCATGGTAACGTGCATTTCAATTTGAATGACGTACTTTTGTTCAAAACGCTTTTCGCATGATATATCTATGCTCTGCTCTCCATGCCAATACCATTGATTTTTTATTTGTCGCAGCATTGCTTTTTACAAAATCATTGATATTCAACACTAAGTGTCAAAACGTTCAAGAGAGAGTTCCTGCGCTATGAAAAGTCGGCGACATTCCGCAGAAAACGCGGCAAAACTCCTCGCACAATTGAGTGATAGTGGTTCCAGCTGTGAATCCAATAGTGAAGACGTAATAAGACCAGCCGATAATGATGAATGTGACTCATCATCATCTGACACTGACATAGCAACTGTTGAAAGTATCGAGCCCCTACGGAAGCGGTTGAATATATATCCGGAAATAGGCTGTGGTGATGAACTAGCTACGCCAATGGTAGGCCATCGTGACGATAACTTGCCGCATGACGGCCTCTAGACTTTCACCAGTCGCAGTGGCAAAGTATGGTCGAGGCGGTGGTCAGTCGCTGTATTTTTCAGCATACTAGACATGGCCCCTATTAATGCTTGGATTCTGTTCAAATATGCAAACAATTTATCCATTAGCCGACGAAATTGTATCCTTGATCTCGGTGAGGAGCTGACAGGCTTCAACATCTGTTGGACGTTTACCAACACACAATATCTTTCGTGCGAATGCGGGAATTACCACGAAGACTCGAGCTACCTAAATGATTCCAAACAATGTGCTTTTTCATTATTGATGGATGAAAAGATGCTCAGATACATAAGAAGTAGTACTGAGGTGGAAGCGAAACACGTGTTAGGTGACACTGACTGGACATTGACACTTGATGAATTAGAAAAATGTATTGGATTGTGCTATCTGCGAGGGGTTTTTGGTGGGAAAAATATCCCTCTACATAGCTTCTGGAGCAACGAATTTGGGTTGCTGATTTTCAGGGACACTATGGCCAGAGACCGTTTTCTTGAAATTATGAAGTTCCTTCGCTTCGATGTAAAAAGCTGTCGAAAAGCTTGACTTTCTGCTGATAAATTTGCATTAGCTGCCGATGTATGGAAACCCTTTATTCATAACTGTCAACAATGTTTCTTGCCATGTGAAAACTTAACAGTAGATCAAGATGTCGTGTAAATATAAGATGTCGTGCTGCCGTGTAAATCAAGATGTCCGTTTACAGTTTTTACCGACCAAGCCTGATAAATACGGCATCAAGTTCTTTCTTCTTGTTAATGTCAAGACCAAGTATTTGTGAAACGGTTTTCCATATCTAGGCAAACATGATATAAATTCTCAAAAGAAACCTTTCGGCGACTTCGTTATTTTAGAGCTTATGAAGCCTTATTATGGCCTTGGATATGGTGTCACAGCTGACAATTATTTTACATCTCTCAAATTATGCGACGATTTGAAGTCAAAAAACACCAGCTTAGTTGGAACAGAAAAGAAAAGCAGACGTGAGCTACCTGACGTCCAAAAAATCATGACAAAGAATCCTGTTTATGACTCTAAAATTTTTCGCTCGGAATGTGGATGTACATTGACAGTTTACAAAGCCAAAAAGACCAAAGTTGTTGCCTTGTTGAGCACTTTACATGACAATGTCAAAATATCAGTCAGTGAGAAGCGAAAACCAGAAACAATGTTGCATTATAACACAACAAAGGTCGGCGTTGATTGCATAGATCAGATGGCTCGTTTGTATTCCAACAAATCTGCTTCGAGGCGGTGGCCAGTCGCTGTATTTTTCAGCATACTAGACATGGCCGCTATTAATGCTTGGATTTTGTTCAAATATGCAAACAATTCATCCATTAGACGACGAAATTATATCCTTGATCTCGGTGAGGAGCTGACAGGCTTCAACGCTCAAACAATTCGACTTCCACCTGCTCCTTCACAGTCACGCCGAATTTGTGCTGAGCGTGGATGCCGAAACAAAACTCAAAACATGTGTGTTTCTTGTGCTTCTTATGTCTGTGGTAAACACGCTGAAAAAACCATTGTTTGCTTACACTGCGGAAAATAATGCCGATTTCTCCTTCATGTTTCTGTCACTGTTTCGTGCGCCTATTTGTTACTCGTATAATTTTTGCATGTTATAAATGTAGTTCAACTACTAGAAAGTTTTGAATACATTAGCTTATGTAAAGTATTAATGAATGAAGTTGTTTTATAATGAATAATATAATTCCGAAAAGTAGATGATCGTTTTCTGAATGTGATGTCCTTTTGACCTCACTTCGCAGTCTTAGTAATGCATTTTTCCCCGTATTACTAGTGTTAAATATCAATCACGGTGGAGACATATAGCCCAAATACGTCAAACTTTCTAAAAAGAAAGTCTGTCAAAATTGATGATGCTTGACTTGCTATCAATAGTGCGAAGCTGAGAAGGTTGCAGCAAGTGAATGCGCCATTAGAGACGCGCTTAATGTGTTGCGTCGTTAATTTTATATACGCAATTTGGAGCAATATCACATGAACAAATAACACAAGAAGTGAAGGAGGGGGGAGCCGAAGCGATCCCCACAGCATTGAAAGACGTGAGGTTGTGACAATTCATGATCAAAAATATATATGACTATGGCCACTGCGAAGCCACCATAAACAGTGCGACTACGAAGCCACCACAAACAGTGCCACTACGAAACTACCACTAACAGTGCCGCTACGAAACTACCACTAACTGTCCCACTGAAAATTACCACCAACTATCCCAATGCGAAACTACCACTAATTTTCCCACTAAAATCCACCAATAACAGTGCAACTGCAAAGCCTAATTCTTATCCAAAGACCAAAAGAAATTAACTGCATTTCCATGTAAATGCTTAAAAATCTTAGCCAAGAAATGCTTGCGGGAATCATGTCGAAAGTTGCGCTCAGGTCTTTCATATGTAATGAAAATAGGAATTCCACCAATTGTACATTTGCATGTGATTGTTTAACTGTCTTCTTTTACAATCTCGCACCCGACGAAGACAGTCAAAGCAAAATGCTAAAAGCCGATCAAAGCAGTAAATTACTAGCTTGGGCAAGTTAATTGTTACCGCCATAGAAATATCAGCGCCATTAAATGAGTGCAATAATGAGATACATTAGGACTTTTGGTTTGTCATTTACCTTATGAATTCCCTGATTTAGATGTCGAAGATCTATTAAAGTTAAATTCTTGTTGATATTATTATTGTACAACATCAATAGTTCCATTACCTTCTAAGAAGCTGTGAAAATTGTACTTCTAGAGGAGAAAAATGTCTAGATTACCAGGTCTTTGTTTTCTTTGTTGCAGTTTAATCTTCGAACGTTGATAAAGGCTTAAAAGTGACGTACATGAATTTTACAACATATTCTTATGCAGTTTTACATGCAAAGTTATAATGCTTGTCATTGCCTGTGACTTTTCCTCACTATGTTTTACTTAGATTGTTGAGAAGAAGAAAAAGAGAAGAATAATCGCCAATAGTTATTATTGGTCAACGGTGAACCATTCTAAAAAAGATCCATTCAGTAGTCATAAGCTTAATCATAATAGAAACGCTATTGTTCCCCTACAAAGATACAAGCGTTTCTCGATGCAAGTTTGAGAAACATGATAAGTATGTATGGCGAATGTACTCTATTTGAAAGCTGTTGATATTAGATGCACTTAATCACAGTTTGTAAAACAACTCATCAAACGGTAAAGTGCTAGATGAACTTTATTCACTATAAGCATCCTGCGCTTGTAGACAAAGACTTTCAAACCTTATTATAATACGTTCTACAATGCTCATGTAAAAAAGGCCAGATAGTATTTGCATAGGCCTACATAGACAATACATTTGAAAAATATTGCACATCCCCTTCAACCTGTTCTGGACTATGCTTCATTCCATCTTGTGTCAATTGTTGGTTTCAAGTTTGCGCATGAATTTGCATTATTTGCATAATTTTCGAATCCAACGATGTACAGTGTACACCAAAAGAATGAGATTTCATCGAGTTATGAAATCTTCTTTGAATTTTACATCTTCCATTTGCGAAAGCAATACATCTCTACATCTCAGCAAACGAAGTTATCTGTGAGTTATTCTAGTTCATGGCGATACACGGGAGGTTGCTTATTTTCATTACTCCGAAAGCGAAAGAAAATCTAAAGCACTCCCTATTCTTCTGATTGCGTTTATTTTGAGGAACAGGAAGCCCGACGTTGAATTCTGCAAGGACATGTTCAAAGATATGGATGCATGACAAAGTCAAAGGGGCATTTTATAATTCAAAATCGATGAACTCCACGACACTGTTCAGAAAATTGATCCGTATTGAAAGCACGAAAGGGTCCGTATCCAAAGGTCCGGAGAGTCACTATATGGGGACCATGTAGTCCACACATCAGCTGTGTTATTTTCTTGGAAAAAAGCAATTTAAACAGGTGGTGGGAATCACATGGGTTACGCTTGAATAAAGAATAAAACCAAATTAATATTCATTCGCAAGGGTGCAGACATTCTGTTGCCGGTGTATCGTACATTCAGTGACAACATCAAGTTTATTGGTTTGCAGTTCAACGATATCTTCACTTGGCATGCTCATATTGCTTATGTCTGTAAAGTGGCTAATGGCTGAATCTATGCACTGCGCCATCTGAAAGCGCTTGGTATTGACAAGGCTGATTTAATTACACCATTCAAAGCTTACATGCACATCAGATTAGTTGTTAAATATAACTCTACAGTCAACAAAGGACTCGATACGAAAAGCAGCTCCCAATTAGTAAAGCTGAATAATTTGCGTCACAGATCGTTTGAGTCAAGGCGCGAGAATCGAGCACATAAAGTTTTCACCGGCATGCGTCAAGATACTTGCACTAGTCATGGGATTATGCAAAGACAACTTCAAAATTGCAACCATCTTGCTGTTCATCTATGACGTGCTTACTCATTTGTTCCGATCGATGTAAAACTTTTCAAAACTCTGCTGCAATAGAACACTTCGACATCTCATTCGTAACCGTGTTGTGTTCGTGAGTATCAAACTTTTTGTAAGTTCAACTTTTTCTAAACTTTTTCTAACTTTTTAGTAAACAGACATTTTTATTCGTAGGGGCTCAAATTTTCTCTTCACTTTGTCTTATTGACGGAATAGGGAGTGTATTTCAATATTGTCAGTAGGAGAACACTCCATATTTGATGGAAATATCAGAAAGTAAAAACACTTTATCGCAAGCGCTTTCGACCGACACCGCCAGTCATTATCAAGCGACTATTCGTTTATTGTTGAATCAATCAGATATAAACAAACAGTTATGATAGGGAACATTCTAGACCAGATTCATTTACATTAAGACACATTACGAAATCCTAAACTAACAACAAAAATACGTCAATGAGCATGTTACTCTTAAAATTCTGCAAGCAATGCACATCAAAGTAAAAACAAAGATAAGAAAGAAGACGTTAGCTAAAGAATAGAGTCATAAAAAGACCCCAGATCTATCTTGGTTCGGTTGTTGGAACGGAAATGTTTAGTCCAAAGAGATTCCTTCACTATTCTCCTCTTCCAGGAGCGTTCCCTGTCCACCACAGTCATGGAATCAATGTCGATCCTATGACCACTGTCCATCACATGCTTTGCTAGCTCGGATCGGTCGACGTCAAACTCACGTATCATCCGTAAGTGTTCGGATTTTCTCTTGTCGATAGGCCTGGAAGATTCACCGATGTAGGAAAATCCACAATCGCGGTGTCCACACTCAATGCGATAAACCGAGCCCAAACACAGGGAAGGAGAAGGTCGCTTGCGGACAAGGAGGCTACTGAGAGTCGAGGCAGGCTTGAGGGCGATGTTAATACCGAAACCAATCAACTTAGACTTGATGGCGTTACTGATCCCCGGAATAAAAGGAATGGAACCAGAAACGTTTGTTGGCTCATCACGGCTCGCTCGACCTATCGTCAAGGAAGAAAGGATCCCGTTCACCTCCGATTCTCCATACCCATTCGAGACCAGGGCACTTTTGACATTGACCAACTCTCCATCAAGTGTGGAATCCGAACAAACACGAGCAGCACGTAGACCCAAAGATCTGATTACTCCTGGGAAAACAGATCTTGGATGGCATGAAGAACGGTGGAGATACAGGTTGGAATGTGTGGCTTTCCTATAAACAGAGAAAATAGGTCGTTCACCATTCCGATTTACGAGAACATCTAAGAACGGAATTTTACCATCTTCCTCAATCTCCATTGTGAAATTAATAGAATCCTCTTGACCATTCAGGAACTGAAAGGAAAGCAGGAAGTTGATTAACAGGATGCGTCCAACATGCGAAAGCATCATCAACGTATCTGTACCATATGAAAGGTGTGGCAATATCCAGTTCCGACGCTAAAGAAAACGTCTTGAATTCATAAAAATTCATGAAAATATTAGCAGACGCTGGTCCGAGGCTGCTTCCCATACTGACGAGTGGGCAACACTCTGTCCTGAGCAAAGGCCTTAATTTTGCCGTTACTCCCTCATCTATTCCCAAGAAGGAGATTATCGCTGGGGTTGAGCAGGCTATTTCAGCCTTGGGTTCGGATTACAAGACTTGTGTCAGGAATGAAATTTCCAGAATCCTTAAGAGGAAATATCGACCCCGTTCCAATATTTCTTGTTTGGAGAAAGAGGCTATTTTTTCTCTACAAGCCAACAAAGAAATTATCATTCTTCCGTCGGATAAAGGAAGTCGTGTGGTTGTCATGAACAGACGGGACTATGTTGACAAATTACGGTCTATCATTGAAGATGGGCCTTATAAAGTGTCCACCAAGAACCCGGGTGCCGGCGTACGCCGTACGCTACATGGAAAGATTCGACGGATTGAGTTGGATGGTCGTATAAGTCGACAACAGGTCTTGGAATGGTGTCCTACGTTCCTCCAGACTCCCTTTCTTTTTGGTTTACCCAAGATCCATAAAGAAAACTGTCCTCTAAGACCTGTTGTCAGTCAGGTTGATTCAGTGTTTTCGGGCTTGTCTAAATTCATCGCTGATTTGGTGAAATGTTTTGCTTGTGATGGCCCATCTTATATCAAGAATTCGGATGATCTGAAATCCAAGCTTCTCTCTATCCCAGTTGTCAACTCTAGTGTATTTGTGAGTTTCGACGTTGAGTCGCTTTTTACTAATGTCCCAATTGATGGTGTCCTGGATGCGCTCAAATGGTATATTGAAAAGAATGATGACTTCCCGAACGAATGTGTGTTCACCGTTGATGAACTTCTTTGGCTGACGGAGTTCCTGTTGCGGAACTGCTACTTTGAGTTTGACAACCGTTTCTTTATAAAAACAGACGGAGTCAGTATGGGAAGCAGCCTCGGACCAGCGTCTGCTAATATTTTCATGAATTTTTATGAATTCAAGACGTTTTCTTTAGCGTCGGAACTGGATATTGCCACACCTTTCATATGGTACAGATACGTTGATGATGCTTTCGCATGTTGGACGCATCCTGTTAATCAACTTCCTGCTTTCCTTTCAGTTCCTGAATGGTCAAGAGGATTCTATTAATTTCACAATGGAGATTGAGGAAGATGGTAAAATTCCGTTCTTAGATGTTCTCGTAAATCGGAATGGTGAACGACCTATTTTCTCTGTTTATAGGAAAGCCACACATTCCAACCTGTATCTCCACCGTTCTTCATGCCATCCAAGATCTGTTTTCCCAGGAGTAATCAGATCTTTGGGTCTACGTGCTGCTCGTGTTTGTTCGGATTCCACACTTGATGGAGAGTTGGTCAATGTCAAAAGTGCCCTGGTCTCGAATGGGTATGGAGAATCGGAGGTGAACGGGATCCTTTCTTCCTTGACGATAGGTCGAGCTAGCCGTGATGAGCCAACAAACGTTTCTGATTCCATTCCTTTTATTCCGGGGATCAGTAACGCCATCAAGTCTAAGTTGATTGGTTTCGGTATTAACATCGCCCTCAAGCCTGCCTCGACTCTCAGTAGCCTCCTTGTCCGCAAGCGACCTTCTCCTTCCCTGTGTTTGGGCTCGGTTTATCGCATTGAGTGTGGACACCGCGATTGTGGATTTTCCTACATCGGTGAATCTTCCAGGCCTATCGACAAGAGAAAATCCGAACACTTACGGATGATACGTGAGCTTGACGTCGACCGATCCGAGCTAGCAAAGCATGTGATGGACAGTGGTCATAGGATCGACATTGATTCCATGACTGTGGTGGACAGGGAACGCTCCTGGAAGAGGAGAATAGTGAAGGAATCTCTTTGGACTAAACATTTCCGTTCCAACAACCGAACCAAGATAGATCTGGGGTCTTTTTATGACTCTATTCTTTAGCTAACGTCTTCTTTCTTATCTTTGTTTTTACTTTGATGTGCATTGCTTGCAGAATTTTAAGAGTAACATGCTCATTGACGTATTTTTGTTGTTAGTTTAGGATTTCGTAATGTGTCTTAATGTAAATGAATCTGGTCTAGAATGTTCCCTATCATAACTGTTTGTTTATATCTGATTGATTCAACAATAAACGAATAGTCGCTTGATAATGACTGGCGGTGTCGGTCGAAAGCGCTTGCGATAAAGTGTTTTTACTTTCTGATATTTCCATCAAATATGGAGTGTCCTCCTACTGACAACTTTGTCTTATGTGCAATGACTTCATTTTCAATTAACTGAAATATATAAATGCATTTGTTTTTCCTTTTCTTACTTATTGCTTTTCTGACATATCAGTAGTAGCACATAACTCCATATTTCATAATGTTAGTCCTCTATCTACGCTGCATTTTATTGACTGCTTCACTTGATCTGGCCTACTCATACATTTGTGACTTGATTGTCTCATTCGCCTGACGATGGCTGGCTGTGCCGGTCGAAAAGCCTCGCCAGAATAAACATTTTCAACGCAACATCACGGTTTTTGGCTACTCTTAAATGGAAAATAGTCAACTAGTTATCGACTAAACATTGAGTATTGAAGCCCATGAAACTGCATGGCATTCACAAAAAGAAATTGAGAATTATCTTCACTGTTATATCAATACAGTGAGTCACAGGTACAAAGTTCCATTGTCAGATTTTCAAAAATGGAAAACGCAAGTTGCTAATGTCTATCAAAAATTATTAAAGAGGATCGCTTGAGATGTACTTAGCCGTTGTAGCACCTGTAATAATAGTAGATATAATAAAAAAGGCTCCCTGAACGTTTAAAAGAAGAAGCGTTTCGTCAGCCTCTACACATTAATTTTATTGTGGCTTCCGTAGGTAAAGCAGGTGTCAATGTACAGCTATATGTACTGTATATCTAAAAAGTTTTATGTCTAGACTTGGGGAACGGAAAATGGCAGAAAATCCTTTCTGCCAATTTGCAACTTCGGTAGCCTCGCTACAGAAGGAAAACAAAAAATGTATTAAAAAGAAGGTACTAAAGGTCGTCGCTTATCGTTACGAGTTTTAACTTTGATCATTATTGCATCGTCGACCTTAACCCCGGAAAACCCGGTATAAGAACTAATGGTAGAAAATCATTGATACTTTACAAAACTGCTTATTTACTCACTCTGACTTTAATGACATGATATTTTGAAACCTGAAAATATCCAAGTGCCAATTTGAGCATGGGTCACCAGTGATCCATTGGTCTTTCGTGGTAGTGAAACCCCGAAAATTTCGATAAAAGAAAAATGTATCCATACTCCATTGCAAATTCGGTAAAATGATATTTCGTGAATACAAGGACAAAATACTTGCTGTTCTACAATGCCTATTCCACTTGTGGTTGATTTAGTATTCCGAAAATACATGTACTACTCAAAAACCTGCGTACATCACCATCAAAACGGCTTAGCAGTGTTGAAAACTGAAGAAGCAGTCACGTCCTTTCATGAAGCAATTAAATGCATCATGATACACATTAGATTATCATTTAAATTATCACTTGGTCAAAAAACATTGAACACTTTGAATTCAGATGTTGTGATGCAGTAGGCCTACTTTCACTTTCGGTGTCAATCTGACCTCTGCTTTTTAGAATAGTATGTACTACTAGTAAGTTGCCTTTGCATCAAAAAGTCATAAATATAAGGAAATTGCATTTATCATAACTCGAATAACCAATTTTGTCAGTTATGAAAATAACCATTTTTTTCTACCACCGTAGCCGAATGGGTCACGGGTGACCCATTAATATTTTGGAGCATCTCCTGAAGTAAGGATTTGGGGTAGAAACTTTTCCTTTGGTATATACATACTGTAGAACATTTTACGTCTTCATGCCAAGTCTAGTTGTACGACATCGCATATAACATGAAAATAATCATCTTTCTTCTCAGGCACATCCGACAGCGAAGCAAAATTTGATGCACACATTTTCATAAAATGATTTAAATGAAACAAATGGAAACTTCAGTCAATGTTTTCTGATATTATATTGACCACCAGATCGCTAACAAGGGTTAGATGCAAAAGAGCTCCAAAAATTCATTGTCTTTGGTTGAGATTTTTGCCCTTATACATCATCACTTTTGTGGGTCACAAGTGACCCATTGGGCTTTCCGGTGTTGAATTGCTTGAGGAGTTAAAAATGCAAAATTAACTTGTAAACTTGCAAAAAAACTTGCATGTTAAAAGCACACAAGTGCTTGATTTCTCCATCCTTCATACCAGCTTGGATCAGCATGAAGTTAAGAGTATTATATATTATACCGAAAATATTTACGTGTTCAATGCGACAAAATTTCATGTCACAGTCAAATATAACGACTGGAAAATAGCTAAACATCGACAATTTAGTCAACTCATCTAAAAAATGTTTTCCACCTAATGTCCGGCTGCTTTGTCAAATACCCAACTACAGTATTGTCTTCATGGAACTTTACCAGTGCGACCGAAGGATTCATGGTTTTTGCGAGGATAAAAAAATTTTTTTTAACACGTTACAATCAAAATCCGATGGAATTATGTACACTCTAGCCAGCATCATGCAGTAGCTTTTAACTGAGAATGAAACTGAACTGAATGTTCCGTTCACTAAGAATTCGTGTCGTTTACCACCTAAGATGAGCGAAGAACTATAAATATAAAACTCATTAATAAATAACTCCCTAATAAACTCATTTGTTTTGTAAATGACCTAAAAAGTGTTTTTGACTGCGAAACAGCATAATTTAGGAAAAGCAAATCTTTTGTAAATATAAATAAAAACATCAAAATAACCAAATGTTTTCTAATAAGTAACGATCAGCAGAGCGTGAGATCCGATAAAACTAATCAATTTGTACTCTATAAACCTGAGGACTATATTAATAAAAATGAAGCTTCCCGTCAAGATGAAGATACGTATCAATTACTAGAAAGAAGTAGAGGAGACGCTATCGAAAAGCAAGCAAATAAACTTATGAAAACGGCTATTAAGGATAGTCCTTTACTTTCTCAAAGCGAAAAGTTAATAAGTACAGGCTGTAATCCTGCAAACTTTTTTAACTTCATTAAAGATCATAGAGACAAATCCGAGGATGGTTTTCCGGTTCGACCGATAGCCTATGTCAATAATCACCGGTTGAAAAAATAGATTGGATCATTTTGAAAATATTATCGCAAACCTTATGCTATGTTCCCGCCCATCTCACTAATACTGATGATTTGATTTCAGTTTTAGATAATTATGGTAGGATCAATAATAATCACGTCCTCATTTCACTTGACGTAAAAAAATTATATCCGACTATTCCATTAGCGGCTGGTATACAATATAACAGAACATTTACAAAATAAATGGGATAAAATCAATAATTTTGGAACAAAGATTGAAAACATAGAAAAATTATTGCGCTTTGTCTGATACAATGATGAAATAAAATATATTGATAAAAGTTATAAACAAATCGGAGATATCAAATGGGATGTCACCTGGCACCGCCTTTTGCCATAATGTGTATGCATAAGCTCGAAACCAAAGCCTTGGAAAAGTTAAGTTTCACTCCAAGTTTGGACAAACGGTACATATATGATATTATTAATTATCGGTCCTTTAAAGTACGACGAAGATCAGCTTCAATCAATACAAGAAATGTTCAATTCGATGAACACAAATATTAAGTTTTCGATAGAAGTTCCTAAACCGCAGACTTGGTTGCCATTTTTAGACATAAAGACTCGTATACACAGTGAAAAATTAGAGTACTCATGGTGCCAAAAAGAATGTCATTCTGGCATTGTTCTAAGAAAAGATTCTTTCTTATCGGCACATGTCAAGTCCAATTACGTAAAAAAATAGCATAAATACGATAAATAAGAGGTCGAATGATCCAGAGCTGCGGATGGAGAACATTCCTGAGTTTGAAAATATTTTGGAAAGTTATGGTTATAATAATAAGGAAATAGATATTAGAAAGTCAAATAAATTAAATACAACCAGACAAGAAAGGAGAATATGAATTTCAAACTGCCATAATGTAAATGATCACTGTGACCGCAAAGTTAATAAATTGATTAAAAATTATGATTTATCGGTTAATTCAACAAATGAGTACGGCTGCATTCCAGCGTCTTTTTCTAGATTAATAAAGCAAATAAATCTTGCGAGTATAATATTTGTGAAGGCTTGGTAAATATTAAATTTACTTGTTGAGAGTGCTTTGTAGTTTGCCTGTTCATTGCGGAGACTTTTATATTAGTAAAACAGCGAGGATGTTGAAAACCAGACACTATAAACACATGAGAGTAATTGTAAATAAAAATTATAGCAACGCTTTGTATCAACATCTTATAGACGAACACAACGGAAGTTTTCAGTTCGGTCTCATTAGCAAACTGTTCAACACACGAGACACAACAATAGCAGAAACAAAGGCAATCACATACTTGAAACCTACAATAAACAGGAAATACGAACTTCCACACTACAATCTGACGTCACAATTAGACATGCATTCATACAGCCAGCACATTTCTTAATATCACTCATTCTTCATATATCTGCATTCTGCACACGGCTTGCTTGCCTCGTAACGTAAGATGAAGACCACCGAAAACGCTGGACGCCGAAGATCTGTCGTGTGCTAATTAAAATTCAATACATCGACGACCGTAATCTTTGGGGAGTTTTTCTTGCATTTTTTTTGTTGAAATCATTATGATCTCCCGTCGTCTGGTCAATTTCATAAATGACTTAACAATAGTCGTCAGCAATCCTCGTCAGATGCAGTCGATGATTTGGATAAACGTTTGGGGCGTTGTTCATAGTTCTTGCGAAGAAGCTGTGGCATAACCTCATTGCCATGGCATCTTCATTAATAGCATGGAATGTGTCAGGAATTATTGAATTGGTAAATTTTCGATTGACGGTAGGTGTCAGAAATAGAAGTGCTGCGATTCTAACCGTAAATGATAAGACCATACAGAAAATTTTCTCTGAAACTAAATTGTTGATATCAATGACGTAAATATTTTAATCTGAAATATCAGCTGTAAAAAGTGGAAGTGGTCGTTACTGCAGTACCATTAGTGGCGAAACCAATACTTTTGCTGTCACAACTGTTACAGGATTTGATATCAAAATATAGACGACAAACTTAATACGACGAACTAATATTAATTAATTCTCTTACCCACCTGGTAGATTTTAGATAGCGTAATCCCGCTGTGTTAGCTAGATCTGGTATTTTGATTGGAAACAGACCTGTCCTCTTATCATCTGAATGGGCAGACTGTTAAATAGGATCTTTTCAATATATACATGTAAGTGATAAACATAATTTTGAACAGAACGACTTGCTCGCCAATTCATTACACATGAGGAGAAGAGAAGCGTTGTTTATCCTTCTAGTAAAGTTGAAAATTTTCTTTTAAATCACATTTTGTACCTATTGAAAATTAACTAGTCATTAGCTTGTTTTTTTTTTTACTTTGTTACCTTGACGCACCAAGTGCGTTAAGTATAAAGGGCTCTTGAATTCAATTTTCTTGATAACTGTCTCAAGTAAAGCCTCGAAATGAAATTCGAATTTTAGAGACAGTTTCTGAGGTATTTAAAACCTACAATTTTACAGTTGGCTTGTTTTTGTCTGCTTCCACGAACTGTCAGAGGCAATTGAATTTTCGATTAAAAGAAAGAACTAGGGTAAGGGTTTAGATGGTGGTGAATACGTCCCTGATATTTGGAATTCATTTCGCGAGTTTACCTAGACAGTATTTTTAAAATTTAGTTTCAGGACATTTTTGTAAAAATTCAATTTTTTGATGGGCAAAATAACTTGACGACTAAATGACTATCATCATTCATGAATGTCTGAACTTTATATTCTACCTTTTCCTAGGTTCCTTAATTTTCCATCACCTATATAAATAGGACTTTCAGATGTCTTGTTATTATTTTTTCCATTTCACGATGTTTGAAACTGCGCAAGAATGTTCCTCCACTTTTTCACCCGAGGATGGTTGGTTGGGTAAAGCTCGATTTTGGGCAGGCGGGCTAAACCTCGTGACAAACTCTGATCACAATTACAAAACCCCTGTCCAGCACTCCTTAATTTCCTTGACGAAGAGACAGTCAAAAATTTGAATCATTCTGTTCTATTGTTTTTCATGTTTTTAGGCTTCTACAGTTTTAACAAGAAATTGAAAAAAGTCAATGGCAAATATAAACTGTGACGGTGATTCTTTTGATCTACCTTTCCAAGCGAATACTGAAAAACTTCATTAGATTTATAGCTTTGATGTATTCCATGTGCCAACACGTCACTACACTAAGATAGTAAATAATGGAGCTCTATAATTTTTAAAACGCAATTCATTAATTTTTCAGTTTATTTGCGAAATGCGTTGCTAGAAAGCAGACTTGTGTTATAATTGCAAATTAATTCATTTTACAATTATTTAGTAATTTTCGGTGTATGTAATTGTCAAAGTATAATGCTGACTTTGAATAACTTGACGGATATACAAAAAAATAATAATCCGGAGTAAATAGCGGGCTCTTGGCATGCGTAAGGTCGAGCATATACCAAGATGGTGTGAGAAGAACATGCCTCCTCCACCCAGATCTAAGCAGCCCCCTTCATCATCCATCACACAGCATCACTAGCAGTGCCCTCATCCAGGCTCAAGAGACAACTTCAGAGCTGCGAAGTTCTGTAGAAATGCATTGGAGCTCCGCGTCAGCAAGGCGGTATTCATCCGACTCTCCATACCATCGCTGTGTAGACAGAAAGAGATCACTTTTACTTGTGCTTTGATTCCTTGACTTTTCTTATCCAACTTATTCTGTAGCTACGTCATTTTACTTATAGATTTGAATAACTGATAGATTGGTACTAGTAGTTTGACTTGACGGTAACGGTAATGCTATGTTGTCTTGGGAATGAAGCAATCTGATTGCATTAAGCAAATTTTTCAATTGAGGACTTATGTCTTACTCGTCGATAGCTCACGTAGGATGGCGTTGGGCAATCCCAGAGGCTTGTGTTTCCAATCCACCAAGACGCGCAGTTATTTCCCGTCAGTTAAAAATAATCATTTGCATTTTTAGCCACGTAATTGAGAAGTAATTGCAATTACTTTACAAAACAACTGAATACTCAATTTCCACGCAGTTTAGATTACTTTGCTCTCCTCGTCGATAATGGGTTCCTGTACTTAGATGTGTAGTGCAACTGCCGATAGTTTTTTTCGAAACATACTGATCGGAAAAATGTAAATCAGAAAACTTCCATTACTTAATACCTCTCATCCCCGAAAAAAAAGGCAAACACATAATTATAGAAGCCAAGGTTTAAATCTTTGAATTAATTTCATTGTTTTTCATAGATGTGCATGCAATTGCAAGCTTACTATAACATCCTGGAATCCACAAGTCTCGATATATCAGGATTGTATCTTATGTTTGAATCTTAGCACAGATGTAAGGCGAAAACACTTAGTAAAATAAGAAAATGGTGGCAATTTGTTGCCAACACTACAAGTGTGGTCTGCTTTTCCAAGGAGAAATTGCAATTAACCGTAGAATCGCCCGCAAAAAGGATTCGGGGGAAAACGCATTGTGTAACACTGGCAACCATCTAGACAGTAATTGAAATGTAATTCAGGAAAAGGGAGTTATTTGTAATTGTGATCAATTTCATTTGATGAGTAATTGACACAAGTCTCTTAAAACTATGTTGGCCCTGGTATTTTCAATCTGTCATGTACTACAAAGTTGAACATAAAAAACGGACCACATAAATTTCACTGAGATTCAATCGATTCTCATGCCCTTCACCATACATCATTCGAGAGCGTACATTTTCAGCTTTGACATGAGCTATGATAGACTTGCATCCGTTATTGTATTTGTTGAGCAGTGATCACAATATGAAAATCACTCAATTTACAGATCGTTATTTTTCAATCGCTCGTTTTCAAGAAGGAGCATTTTCTGAGCTCTCTTTTGACATACTGGTCATCAAATTAGCTGTATATCGTGAAGTTATTACAAAGTCATGACCTTTTTGGTTGAAAATGCTATGTTCTCACTTTGTCATCAAAAATGCTCATGTTTCGTATCTTCAGAATCCTTGCGATGCGAAGAGTACGAATATGTATGTTATATTCATATAAGTTCAATAGTTTTTTCTATTTATTTTTCAAACTTCTTCAACATTTCCCGATTAACCAAAATCTATGGCACTCCTATAGGAAACGTCCTACGGAGTTATTGTAATTTTCCTATAGCGGGTAGTGCTATTGCTATGGAACTCTATTCTATGGCACTGTTGGAATGTTTTGTCCCATTGAATTTTGGGGAACTTTGATCCTATTGCCTGTGGGACTAATTTGTCCCATAGACTTGTGGGAAATCCTGTCCTATCGAATTTCGGGAAATCCTGTTCTATCGAACTTCTGTCCCATAGAATTTTGGGAAATTCAGTTTTCATGGCAGCTCCTAATGCAACAGCGTGTCTAAACCTTTCCGCGACATACTGACGCTTTATGTGATCATGATTGTAAAGAATAATCAGTTTAGTTTAGCAATTGTGACAATGTCAATTTAAAGACAACATGCATGAGGTATTTGAACTTTTCACTTTCGATCCCCTTGACATGTCGGTGAAAGTCCGGCCCAGATTTCAAAAAAAAATAGTTTGAGAATCAATCACACTATGGAGCATTATTTTTTAGCTAATTTCATGATCATTCACAAAACGCCATTAAATTCAAAAAACAGCCAATGATTTTTAATATCTTCTCTTTTTAGCCGTTTGAACACTTGCTTCGATGAAAAATTTCTCAGAAATCATTCACCATATTTCTTTCTCTTCCATTGGGAAATGTAGTAGGAGTTGATCTGCAACAAACAGGAAATACATTATAAATATGTGATAAATGATAAGTTGATGATGGAACATAGACGTTCTGCATATAGGCAGATGAACTTCATTTAAATGAAAAATGATGCAAAATATTGCAATTGAAGAGTATTTGATAATTGCTATGTTTCTTGTATTGGAAATTTATATTATTAATATAGGGTTACAACATAATAATGCAAATGCGCCCCGCTGTGATCTTGCAGATGAAAAATATCGCCAGAAGTTTCATTTTACTTGTTTATTGTCACAACTGCGTTTCGTCTGCTCTCAGTTGTTGTGACACGAAGAATGAATCAAACTGATTGAAACATGATTCCTGCTAGAATATCGATCAGACAATGGTCCTTTCTTTTTATTCAAGTTGTCGATGCACTTCTTTTCCTATTAGTAATTTTTCTGCATATGTACTTTTTAGCTACTACTTATTCATTTCGTGATTGCTTGTCCAGTGACTGTCCATTGCTTGATCGATACTCTAGCAGGAATCATGTTTCAATTAGTTTGATTCAGTCTGCGTGTCACACCTAGTGAGAGCAGACAAATAAACTTTTGACAATAAGTAAGTAAAATAAAACTTTATGGAACATTAGACTATATTGGTTTCCATGCATGCATGCATGCATGCGTATATTCAAGGTGTAAGTATGTAAAGTTATTGTCTTTTCTAACTTTTTGTAAGCATCTTGCGATACTGGTAGAATTTTAGATTTAAAAGCACTGCTATTATTAGAGATAAGATTTATGCTCCTGTGCTTTCACCTACTAAAACCGCATCAGATGAAACGAAAGAGGTTAAGCTTATTAGAGTGATTATCATGTTTGTATTAAAATTCAAGTGTGAATTTTAATTGTAATACATAATTAAAATAATTTCAAATATTATGGACCATGGATTCAAGCTTTATAGATAATTAAAATACTGTGGTGGCGGTGATATTACATTTCTGTCATTACATTTGGTCCATACATGCTTATTTAGAGAGCAACTCATCATCCTTATGAATAGATTCTCTTCTTTGTGTCTTTGAAAAGTCGGTCACCTCAGTTTGATGGGAATAACAAAGAATGAGGAATCATGGCTAGTACATATTTAATCCCAATAATACTTTAATGGATCACGCATACTTAATTACATACATGCATAAAGACAAATATAGGAAGCATCACTTATTTGCTGGCGATCGACACAACACACTTTCAATTGTACAGTCTCTCGTTTTAACGATCTATTTCTTCACTTATTCAATTAATCAATTAATAAGATTTGATGATGTAAAACCGAAATATAATTATAAGTACAAAGTGGGACAGAAGTATCTGTCGAATGTGCTAACTTATAAGCTAAGATAAGCTCGTAGTATTCACTGCTTTGATGTGTTTTATCATTATTCATCATGCGCTATTCCCACAATGACCTACACAGTGGGAAATTTTTAACATCTATTTCAAGATCGCATCCCGATTCCCGACAATGCTGTTAATTTCAATTCCGGTCTCACCAATATAAATAAATACCAATTTTGTAATCTCGTTCGCGGTGCTTGAATGTTTTATCATGAATGTCTCAGCCGCCTTGGACCTGAATGCCAATCCCTCCCTATGTTGGCGCGCTCTGTTCTTATCTTACCTGTTAACTTCTTCATTTTTATCTTTCAGTGACACGTGTACCCTAGTGATCATTTTCTATGGAAATCCCATAAAATTTCGCAGTAGAATTATCGCGCATTGTCTACTGCAAAAAGCATTAATTTTCTACTGCCAAAAAGACCTACAGACATCAATCGTCTACTGCCAAAAAGGCCTACAGACATCAATTTATAAACGCATTCAGACAGGCAACAATTTTCACGATATTTTGCGATTAATTAGGAATAATATGAATGCCGATCGAACCTCAAGCAAGCGTAATTTTAAGTCCTGTGGATACATTAAATCATCCATCAGGATTCAAAACTACCGAATTTGAGGTATTGAACAGTACCTACAGATAATAATAAAACTCACATTATATTTTCCATTTTCTCCAATCCTCCTTCAGAGATTCAACTTGTATTATTCGATTATTTGTTCGACTGTAGCGGTGTGTGGATCGAATATCTGGTTACAATATAATTTCACTTCAAATGACTTTTCAGCAATATAATCAATCGCTTGTTTAATGGTTTTCAGCGAAAGTGAAAAGATATTAGGTAGTTGAGTCGGAATGATGCGAATCAAAACGTGTAGATGAAGATGATGTTGAAGGTTAGGAACAGGAGGTAGTTCAATTTTGTGCTAAAACAAGCTGGTCTCTCGTTTGTATTTGCCTTTTATTTGAGGTTATGTGCAAGATAGAAATCCAACAAGGTAAAACCACAGCGCTTCGTGTCAGGTGGGATGGTGCAGTAAACATTCGCACTGCAAGGTTCCACTGATGTGTCTGTGACACGAAGCGCTGTGGTTTTACCTTAGTGATTTTCTATCTTGTGCATAAATTCAAAGGCAAATACAAAGGAGTGACCCCGCTTGGTTTTAGTACAATGTGAGGAAAATAGAAGATCGGGAATTATTTCCAGAATGAAAAGATGCGTCGGCGTAATCCTGAAAATGGTTGTGAAAGTCGAATTGTACGACAGAATCCTCTGAATGTCCAAACCACAAATGACTGACTTGAGGCGTAGTTAAAAGTCTTGTAAATCCACAAGTATAAGACAGTAGAACGACATACATTGACGCTGCTGGGATGACTGAAACACGCACGATGCACTGAGAGGAATGACTGTGCAATTGATGACGCCTGGTTGTTATAGCGTACACAGTCTGTCCGCTCGCATCCTCTTTGTCATGTGACTCATGGACCGAAGGTCGTTATGAGGGCATTCATTAGTCATTAACAGGCAGGCGATCGACGAGTTGTTTATTCCACAGTAGGGAGAGAGATGTGTGCAGAGGAAAATTGTGACGGATACCGGTATATACATTACGTCCTTTAGTCATCATAGTCTTGCAAATAGGGGAACAACTGATCCGCATATTGTGACCTTGAATATTCCAGCTGAGATACATTCAAAATCAGAAAATCAGCTTTCAAATGGAGAAAATAAAATAAAAGAAGTTGAATGGAGAGATGGAGATAAGGAGAGAGAGAGAGAGAGAGAGAGTGTGTGTGAGAGAGAGAGAGAGAAAAAAAAAGAGGAAGCTTGTTCCCCTGTGCTTCGCGCACTATGGCCCCGATCAAAAACAAACAGTTCGAGGAGACTCCGGAGTTTCCGGAGAGAGAAAGAGAGATAAGAAGAGACTAGAAGGACTTAGTTCTGTGCATCGTGCATTGTGACACTCCATCAAAAGCGAATCATTTAGAGGAGACAAAGTAGCAAGAGAAGGGACGCATGAAAAGAATGTATAAAACGAAATGTTCTTTTTACAGGTGTAAAGCAAGTAATAAATGAATATAATACATGCACATTTACATATCACATTCATTTATTTATGTGATATCTAATATAATAAGTATTAAATGTGATGTAGACATAATATCAATATATCAAATATATAAACATAACAATATATTTGATAAGATAGAATTTTCTAATTGCGCATAAAATTGTATTACATGTATATATTCCTATGAATACATTAGATGGTAATAATAAGAAATTTATATACAAATATCTTTCTTTTGTATATTACAGCAAAAGAATTGCTGTATTATACAAAAATGTTTGAGTTCAACGTTCTCGCAGATGTTATGTCTGTCGTTGATAAATGTTTAGAGACACGTGCCTCCAGCAAACATTTACAGATACATTATATTTGCCTGCTAAACAATCTATGGATGCCATGAATGCCAGTAAGAATTCTCTAGAATTGGAGTAGGCATTCTTAGCTCATACAAATGTCTCTAAAAACCATAAAAAGCTTACTGCCAAATCAAATATCTGTAGCGATTTTGAAAGGCAGTAGAAAATCGTAAAATCTCTAGAAAATGATCACTCGGGTAAATGCCTGCTCAATTTGATTCATTTCATGATTACAAAAATCTGAAGGAAGGTGGAAAGCTCGATTAGCTTTCTCTCATTACTAGTGTGACTTTTACTATATTTAAAAAAGAATACTTTCTCGTAATTATTTCCTTCCTTCTAAGAGAATTTCAAATAAAATATTTATCTTCTTTATCATTTAAAAGTTCTTAGATGCAAAGCGACATTTTCCTATCACACACGGAAAGGGGCGGTCACAGAAAATTCCAGTGGGGGGATTAAATTTAATTGTTCCAATCCTCAAACAGAATAAAATGTGAAATAATCAGCAAATGTCATAAGTTATATTGAATTGCCTGTTTTAAATTAAATTTGCATGTATATGTTCATTTAAATGAGATGCCATCATTTGAATTATCAGAGAGTTAGGAAAACGAAATCCGTTATTTAAGCACGATAGAATATGTGTTAGGTGATCCATCGGCACCAACATTTAAGAAATATTGAGAACGAATCGAATGACAGATACATGTTATAGTCGTTCCAATAGGCAAACCACCACACATGTGGGTGGAAGGTCAGTGGGTCGAACGGATTTGAAAGCACTTGGTCAACTTTCTTGCATCACAGAGCTGATGGGCAGAATATCTGTTAATTCAAGTGCATCATGTAGGATACGCAATATCACAGCGGGTCATCAACATCTGAGCTGCCTAGGATAAACAAACCTATTGCGGAGGCCGCTACATTCCTTGGTTTTACATGTCTCTAAGTTGATAAGCTCTAAATCAGTGATATAAGCGGAAATGATGTAACGAGATAAAGTTCGTTTCGTCGTCCGACTTTTGTACTATTTCAGTGCAGATACATTGCCAAATTAGTGCTTGGAAGCTAAAATGTAGAATTTGCTGATGTTAAATTGATAAATTGAATGTTCATATTTTATATCACAATACTTTGGGCTGGTGGGGGGATGCATCCCGGTATCCCCGCCCCTTCTGACCACCACTGCACGCGTAAAACGCTGCTTGATAGTGATCTATTTCCTATCAGAACAACTAAATGTCGGAATTTACACTCCTTTATTTAAGGCGGCCGTCTTGAAATGTATTAATAGATGAAAAGTATTAATTTAATAATTGCAGGATCACGGAACTGAATCCTAGTCCTGATCTTATTAGTGATATTCATGTGGAAAGATATCTTTCATCAGACTGCTGGAGCAGGATATTAAATATGAAAATCCGCAAAATCTGAACCATCCAGAAAAGTGCATGAAAATATGAAATTCTTTCAAAATTATGTCTGAAAGCAACTAAATGAAATTAAATAATTTTGGTCCCAAAGTCCGGGGAGACTTCAAGCCATGTGCTGCTGACTTCGCAACTTTCCCCAACTCCCAGTCAAAATATTGCGTAACACATACTCGTATGAAATTAGTTCAAGCCCTTCACAATTGATCTGACAATTGACTACAGGTTTCAATTTTCTCACTAAAATGGATCCATTTGTCTTCAGTTTTCATAATATTTTTTACAGAGGTCAATATTTTGATGAAGAACATTTTTTTAAACGTGGAATTATTCATATCGATATGTGAATGATATAGATGTGAATCATTGCTTAATCGTAATGTTTTTAACAAGTAGGTACACAGAACTGATTTTTAACACATAATGTCCATGCTTGCAAATATAATTTCCTCTTCGTTTTTTCCTTCTTCATTTCTATGAAGAAAAATGTGATTTTTTTCAAAACTTGGATTGGCAGTATAAAGCGGCCTCGTTCACATCAGAATAAAGAAATTGAAACACTTCTCAATTACCTATCTACAAGCACCAAACATGTCAAGCAACAAATTTGATCTAAAAACATTAGCTATGGCAAAAACGAGCCAAACTAAATATAACACAAAGATTAATATCTTGATTTGAAATTTAAAGCATGCAGTCAATACCTGAGTCGAAAGGCAAAGCCTTAGACACTAATCACCTTATCTTTTGCATCTAGCTCTTGAAATGATTGATTGATCTTTATGAAATGAAATTAGCTCTTGAGAATAAATCGAAATACAAACACACTTTTGAATAATTCCTTTACTATTTCCAATACTCATTAAAAGTAAATTCTCAGAAAAATACATTGATTTAGCGCATTGGATTTGCTGATACGCACCCGCATTGACAACTCTATCACCGGTGCTTAAAAAAAATTTGTTACTTTTATATGAAAGAAAGACATGTCTGATCTTTAGTCATGCTATTAAAAAAAGATTGTTGAAATTAGTCGATCTGAGATGAATACATGTACGAATTGCGAACAGCTTGTGTTAAAATACTGTTAATGTTGTAAAAGAGAAATATGACTATGACACACTATCTATCGCAAAATGTCATGACTGAACTGGAATAATGACAACAATAATAATCTACCTAAAGTTGGGAGGTAGAATAATTAAATATTGAGTTGCATCCTCAGTTGAAAATAATTGAAACAGATCTGAATAGCTGCTATTTCATCCAAAATCAGGAATCATCAGCAAGCCTAATTCACATCTCTCAAGATCGACACAACTCCCTATTTAAGGTTGCAGCCATGCCTGGGAAATTTGGGATTTGCAATTAGCAAGTTAGTGAAATTTCGATTCATTGAATATCACTTTAAACACACTGCTGGCAAATCGCCTAAGTAAGTGCGCCTGAAATAATTAATAATAACTTCTTTTTGCATACACAATGTAAATAGAATAATTAAATAGTCCTATTTGATTTTTAATATTGAAAACAATGTTTTCTTATTCCATTTACATTGTGTTTGCAAAAAGAAGTTTTTATATTAAATTTTTATTTTTTTAAATATTAAATTTTATATTATCATATTAATTATTGCAGGTGCAGTAACTTAGGCAATTTGCCAGCATCAGTGTGTTTAAAGTGATATTTTATGAATGCCCGTCGAAATTTCACTAACTTGCTATTTGGAAATCTTAGAATCTTTAGAATCTTTAGAATTATCAGTGGAGTCAACTTGATAGAATACATATCAAAGGTTTTGAAAGTGAAATTAAAGAACGATTTTCTAAATGATAGCTAAAAGTCCAAAAATAATTGGACTATAATTCAATCAGATAGTAGTGTATAAATTGTTAGAACACCGAGGACTTGATAACTTACTTCATGGCTTGAAACACCGATTCGAGGATTTCACCAAACGTGGATTTCTCAGAAGACGCAGCAGACTCGTTGAAAGAACCCGATCAATCCTAACTGAAATTTAAAAACATAATCAAAATTGTTTACTTAAAAACTTTGCGTATAGCATTGGATGATATTTGCACAGCTGTTTGAAGTAACTGCTAGACCCCTAGATAACTTACGATGATATGCTTGGGCCAGTGAGAAAGCTATAAAACAAGCGGAATCAAAAGATATACCCGGAATCTAAAATAAGAGAAATTCTGTTATAATTTCGATGTAACTAACTGCTGCATCATTTAAGTGATTACAGCGTATCTTCAAGACTTATAGCATAAATGTATGCGTAGGTCTTCGCTTAGAAAGGTCTACAGTTTTTTAATTAATATCCTGAATAATTAAATCTAATTAAAATATTCAAATTTACAATAATTTTTGTGTTATGATAACACACATCGCATAGCACTTGAACGTATTGTTGAACTGGCTACTTTAAACATACAACAATTGAACGAGGAATAGATAAGACTGTCTACATAATGTAAATCTTATAATACAGTAGCTCTAGTTCCCACCTCAAAAAATCTAAATAATTGCATAATTCAATAAAACAGTGCGCGAATGAATTGCTGAAACAATGAGGACTTGATGATTTGACTGATGGACTATACAAATGATAAATTCGTTCCAATTGAACTTACTCCATTGGTGTGATGGTTGAGACAAACCGGATAAGATGATTAATTCAACAAACGACGGATTTTCATAAAAATACGAGACACTGAGACACGACCAAAGGATGTGATTAACAATGACTGTTGCACATGCCAAAAGCATCTGAAATTATACTGAACATGCGAATGTTGCAATATCATTGGAAAAAGTCAGATTACAGAGTCAAAACTGTAACTGCGCGTTTGCTTCTTTTGGATAGCTTCTTTGGCACTCACATTTTCCCACTTCCAGTGCAATTGGATCCAATAGAGTTCGATTGAACGTTAAGGTGTGCTATAGCACTCCCATTACGTGTCATAGAATACCATAGAGTGCCATTGAATTTGGTTAATCGGGTTTTCTCATTTCCGCAAAAGTGCACAAACAATGAAGGTAAACAATCGCCAGCTGCTGTAAGAGAACAAATATATGCCTGCGCCAATTGTCTTGTTTTGAACCTTCGTTCACCTTACATGGTGCTTGTTTACTTTTGCGGAAATGACAAAATATATTGAACTATTGAACTTATATGAATATAACTTACATATTCGTATTCTTTGCATCGCAAGGATTCTGAAGACACCAAACATGAGCATTTTTGATGACAAAGTGAGAACATAGCATTTTCAACCAAAAAGGTCATGACTTTGTAATATCTTCACGATATACCACTAATTTTTATCAGTTTACCGATTTTGATGACCAGTATGTCAAAAGAGAGCTCAGAAAATGCTCCTTCTCTCCGTGCCTGATTCACTATCATACTCACATGTTTTCTTAATGAAAAATAGCGATCTGTATCTCAACAATTGTTGTAATTTGCATTTTCCTTGATTTTTTTAATCTTATGTTGTTCTATGATGTTGTGCAGATTGGATTTTCCCTATGGAGTTCTTTTCTTTCCTTTTAGCAGTTTAGTAAGTTTATAAAGAAAATAATCAGCTTGCTTGTAATTTATTGAAGGTTGCGAAGACTTGGAGGCCTCGTATAAGTGGCGACAATCTAAATGCCGGCATTCATACGAAGCTCAGTGACGTTGCAGTAAATAGACATCATCTGAACGTTTATATATTGGCTCATAGGGCATCACTTGACTTCCGGTTTCTACACAGCAGGAGGCATAGCTGAATTCAAGTTGGACAACTTCACGAATATTAAATAATGAAATTTATAATGATGTAAAGCATGGCGCAAAGCATAGCACAGCGTCTAAGTATTTGGCTCGCAGGTGTCTTTCCTTCAGAGATCAGCCTAAACTCAAAAGTCCTTCGCAATCAAATTTGGTATCATGAGATGCCATGTGATATTGAATATCATGTGAAGCTACAATGTTGCCATCTTATTTTGATTTGATGAATGGTCAATTTTTTCATACTTAAATGCCCAATAGATATACATGTCTCCGTTGTCATAAATAAAAAAGGTTAGCGAGGGACTTGCAAGTAATCCGCAATCTTTGAAAAAATGTCAAGGAAACTGATGATTTTCTTTTAAAAAATTACTTGATTTTTAAAAGGAAAAGAAAGAATTATGCTGAACTGTAAAGGAACAGTGTACAATTCAATGTTTGCCTTTATAAGAAGTTAAAACGAATTTCCGATTAAAGATTGCAATCGTTTTCGCTCCAAAAAATTCTGCAAATCTCTATTTTGTCGTTCAAGTTACAACAAGAAAATACAAATCCATGCAAATGTATTTATTTCTGTAGGCCGGTCGATCTTCAACATTTGCGCGCGGTTCGAACCCTGTGGTGCAATTTCTTTTTATTTACAATACACAGTCAGTAGTATTTCTCTTCACTTACCTCTTTCCATGACTTGAACTTCACATAGATAAAATCTTCCCTCATTCGCAATCGTCAGATATCGCCCTAGGCAATTGTAGCAATTTGCGGTTATGTTATCCACGTCTGCCGTCGATTCATAAATTTCTGCACATAGGAATTGATTCTTGACTCTACTTAGCCTCCTTAGAATGTTTTTGACTCTACTTGTTCCACTCAAAAATGTTCTACTGAATTTCAAAAGGCTTTGACAGCAATCCTTCCGATTATAAATGATGACTTCTTTGACATAGTACTGCACTCCCAAACCAACACTCCAAGTGGACACTGTCTGACAAGAACCAGGTCGGACATTCATAATGACAGAAAACGGAAAAAAATTTTTCGACCAAGATATCTATTAAAACAATAAAGTGATCCAACGTTTCGCCTTAGCTTGAACACGGACAAAATAAATTTGGTCGAAGAAATTTTTTCCGTTTTCTGTCACAAGAACCAGCCCTATAATCGCCATTTGTGCGTGTATTTCCATCTACAGCCATTGATGTAGGAATTGAGAGGATAACGGATAACGAACATCCCTAAATTTCTCACTGCCGCGGTGAAGCCTGAAAATTCTGACCGAGTGCGCGAGACGGTGGATAAAATGTACCACGCCCAGTGGCGTCTTCTCCGTACCTGCGAGGCCTTCGGCGCATACTTCGTACTCAAAAATAAGTTTCCAACAAGTGATAGTTATTGTCCTAAGGATCGTACGAGCGGCGAAGCCGCGAGTACGTCCGAAGGCAATAACTGTCTTGTCGTCGGTAGATGGAACGCATGCATTTTCACACAAAGTTAAGCGCTATGAAAGAGACGCTAAAGGACCACAGGGAGAAAATTATGCAATCATCGGGTATTTTTCACAGTAGGGAAGAGATATTTCTCTCTCTCCTACTGCGGCCACAAGAACTTTGTTAGTGAAACAGATAGATTACGCACACACATTGGTGCGATTTGGCTTATTCAGCGAGCAAGGACTACTTGCTGTTTAATGTACAATATCCAATACTCAAGTCTTTCAGATTTTTATCTTGACAACGATTATAATAACCTGGCATTGTTCGAAAAGTAAAAGTTAAGTTATTTTGGATACTTAGGGTTCATGAAAAACATTTTTTTTAATTAAGAAGCCTTTGTGTAATTCCGTGTTTTCAATATTCTCATGCAAATCGCTATTAACAGCCAAATAATAGGTATCGTATTTTATTGTTACATGATATATGATATTCATTATATCCTTATGATAAACACGTTAATTCAGCCCTATCCAAATAAAAATATGCTGATTATATCTTGGTTTCTTATTGCTTGCGTTTAATCGCAAATCTTAGTTAGAACCCGGGAAATGTTGAGATAATCAAAAACAAATTTGGAAACTTAAACAGTTCACTCACATGGGAAGCATCTATCAATACAAAAAAATAAGAAGTGAGAACTATCTACTCAATATTCCATTATGTGAAATTTCTATAAGAAGTTCGACAAATGCACAAAATGTTAGGCCTGTCTAGAAGCCAGCCTTTAAGTCGAAGGATGTCACACGAAAGGTGCTCACTTGAAAACTTGATTTTATGTCATTTCGACTTGAAGTCGGTTGGTCGTCTGCGTAGTCTAAGTACTCACTTATTCTTTTCTTGACTTGAAGTTCTCTTGTATTCACGAATCGCATCAGAACGATGTCCAGTTCTTTCGCGAATTAACTGTTCGTCGACTTCTTTCCGGTAAAGAGTTGTGGCACAAGTCACCTTGCCAGAATGTCCCGTGATTGTTTTGGAGATTATCTTTGCCTTCTTTGCCGCTTTTGGTAGTAGATCGGCGATGCCATCAGGTGCATCGGCGATCACCAACAGGTGTAATTCCGTATCTTGGGCGATTACACAAAGCCTTGAGAGGTCGTCGGTAGAAGGCACCTTCCACTATTCCACATGTGCGAAGACGTTCGACGTATAGTTTTAACAACTTATAAGTTGCCTTCGTAGAATCGGTGTCGTAGTGTTTAATGTTTTTTCTCCCACCTTACGGTGACGTAGTCCGCCTTTATTTGTCTTGTCAGTCTTGCCGAGGAATTGCACATAGGAGCCTTCGTCATCCTCCCTGAAGTTGAACTGATCGATGGACAAAGTTCTGTGTTCATCTCGCGATCTTAACCCGAACACCTTGCAGTTGTAAAAGTAACGCCTTTCTCTGTTAACTCCTGCATACGACGATCGATGCAGCGACGTAAATAAAAAAAATTTAAATTATCCTCCCTCATGAAATTTAAGTCTGGTCTCTGGCACTCATCCCGAAAATAACGTATTATTCCACACATAATGCCGTATATGCTATTTCCAGGATATTCCTTTCCATCCTTCCGGCGGATCTCATACACGAAATGGGCAAGTGTCTTTTGGAAGGTATCAGAATCAACAGTTGTTAAGGCGTCTAAAGAAGGAAAGGGTTTATTTGGAAACGCCGCGTTTCTTTCTTTCAACCATTCCTCGTAAACGTTAACGGCAAAATTTGTCCTACGGCGAGTGTTTTTGGGCGTTGCTTGAGCGATGCTGTTCTCGATGTCCTGTGTACTGACAAATTCAAAACGAGCTGCCATTTCGGAAATTCACAGACGAAGTTCTGAAATTTTACAGGTGATTCATTGTCTTAAGAGACACTTCTGAAGCATCATCATTGCATAATCACTTTCTGTAAGGATGTCAGACTTCGAAGGGACAGCCTGAAATTGGTCTCTAATGAGTCAAGAATTTTAGGGAAACTTGCATACAGACAGCTTTGTGTGAAACGTAGCGTTCCTTCCGCGAGGACCGATAATACATTTTCATTTCGCCCAGGACGATAAATCAGTTATTGTCCGCTTCACTCATTTATCGCTCTGCCGACGACAATTATAAAAATGAAAAGTGTCATCATTCATTTAAATTCGATAGCTTGTCGTGACAGCTGTGCACAGCTTTCCGTCTCAAAGTTAGACGCTCAACCTCATTGAACAGTTTTGCAGCGCGTGCTCGAATCACAGCTGCTTTCCTCGAACAATTAGACAAACAAGCTAGTCGTGTGTTCAGACGGAGCATTAATGTTCAGACAAAGCGAAAGAGAGTTTGTGCGTGTGAGGCAGTAAGCGCACGCGCCCGCGACAATATTGGCTTTTCCGATAGACATGATGCTTTGCCTTCTCCAATTTTTGCAATGAAATTCTACGCGATTCTTGATCGAGGCGCGGTATCTAAATATAGTAAGAGAAGCGCAACCCAATTGTTCCTGGATTCGCTTAATGTGAGAGAGACCACTACGTCAACAGTAACAGATGGCTGATGTTCACACAAATGTGGTCTGGACAGAGAGAGGATATAGTGATCTCAGCTCCTTGAGTAAGCCGGTAAGAGACATGAGCAATCACTTCTCATGTGCACATTCACTTGGCCTCAAAAAATGTTCGAGAAACTGTTATCAAAAATTCAACTTTTATGAAAATTAATGTTGTAACACAAAAAATGTCTGGTATGGAAATAGTATTCCAATGCCGAGTGGAGGACTATGGTCTGGGCGCACGCGACGCCACTGACCACGACCAGCCTGCAAATCATCACATTTTGAAAATTGATGAAATGTTGACTTTGAAATTTGACTGATAATGATCTAAGAAGTAGTCTCTCTGAACACACCTGAGATGTCACTTGAAGGTGTGAATGGTAATTGTTTGCACATTAGATCAGATAATCATCAGAAACTCCAAAATTGTGCCGTGTATTTGATGAATTTAAGGTCATTCACTTGAGGTTTTAAGCTAACGAAGATAAGCTAACTCTCGGTAAGGTCTACGTATCATCATCTGATTTATAAATGCAATTTTTCATTTTTTTACATATAAGGCATCTCAAGACCACATAAAACTGCTATTCAGTAAAATCCGTCAAAGAGGTGGACTTAATAGTATTCCTTCTACATGCCAATTTAAGGCAGTCATCAAACCCATCTTGATAAACGACATGATCCGGCCATCAAAAAACGCATGTCATTGAGTATGATTCTCGTGTGATGGATCTTGATTTCAGACAAATGAAGCGCATGCATATTATTTAAACCAGTTGTTGTTTAATGTAAATCCCGAACATTAAATGGAGACTGAGTTGCGCTCAGCTTGGATTTTCTTAAATTGTGACACTGAATAGTGACTAAATGTGCTGTTTTACATCGCAGGTTATGTGATACGGAATATTTTGAGTGCGAAACTTGTCGTCGTGCCTTGATACACAGTCCTGATGACACTCTCCCGTCCTCCATTTCATTTTCGAATTTTCTCCGTAAAAACACAACGAAGTTTTCCGCACTATTTTCAAGGTTTTCCAAATGCAAATTTGCTGCCGAAGGGTAAAAATCTCGAAATCAAAGTTCGCGACAAGAAGCTACGAAACTCATGCTCTTTTGGGGAAATAGATTTTTCTTTAAGAGCGATATCTATTGATGTAAACTACATTCATGCATTTTAAACATTTAGTCAGTGAAGAAATGTGTACATAACGTCCATTTCATCTAGTGCAATCCATAAAAAATATCAATTCATCATGCCTTAGTATCACAAATTTTCATCTAAATGAGTGTGAAACAGTCCGTTTATTAACGGCCACATGTCCCCCGTACAGCGTTCGCCTATCTAGGAGCGAGACTTCACTAGTTTAGGGAAGTCCGCTATCCTGTTAGGTCCTACATCAATGTCTACAGCTCGGTCTGAAGCATTTCTGTGGCTTTGCACTGTCAGATTCCCTAAGGCCAAGTTTTTCTCCGCTGATTGAATAATTCGATAGAATGAGATAAACAGACAAATGTGCAGGCAATTGGAAGAACGCCTGTCGACAACTGTGGAAGTTTACTGTGTGAGAAATGCTACGTGACTTAAATGCAACCACTCAAGTTTTTAAGAGAAGTTTAGCTGAAATGCGTAGACATGTCTTTCCTACTTTTAACTATCTTTGTCGCTACATTCTCTAATGCTGCTCCACGATTGCATAACTGAGGTTTTTGTTTTGATTAATGCATTACTACACATTGAGTGAGATCAATGCAGAATCTATAATAGGTTTCAGTAACACTATCTAACTGCGCAAACGGAGGCACCGTATATCATTCTGCTACTAGTATTTCCATAGTTACTTCTCCTACCTTCTTGCATATAATAGAGAAATAATTCGCGAGATAAGCTGATTTGATGATATTGAAAACTTAGCTGATTGGTTATAAGTCTTTGCATGATTGCAATAGAATATTGATCAATCAAATGCTGTGTTATCACCCAGCATCTGCGTTTCATTAAATTTGATCTCTCTCAGGTGATGGAATCATGTGCATGCAATTCATTCTGCATAAAAAAATATGCGTTCGGTGAAATGATTTGATAAGTAAACTGAGCATTTTGAAAAAATCGTGACCCTGAAGGCATTTTATGTTAATTTGTAGCATACGGTGAATTCGGGGTTTTTCGAGTATCCTGATTCCGAATTTGTAGTGTACCCGGCTAGAAAAGAACCAGTTATATCCGAAAAATTAAAATTTAAAATTCTTCCGGAAATGTTAAAAAAAAATATTTTTCAACCAAACGAAGCACTAGTTCAGTATTCATTGAAGCACACATGTACTTTGTTGCAATTTCAAACCATGATATAAGTAGTATCATACGAAAAATGAAGAATTTTGATGTTTTGAAAATTAAAGAATTTTTGCAATTTTCGAAAATTTACGAGGATATCAAAGCAACAAATAATATACTAGTATGAACATTTACATTTTTCAAGACAGGTCTAAATAATACAGGGTGAACACAAAATAATGTATTCAATTTTAACCCATTAGTTCCTGAATTAGAAAATGTTTTCAAAAGAAAACGAAAATTTGTGGTATAACCGAAGTTGACCTCATAAAGACAACTGAACATAAATTATCCTTATTCTTATTATTATTCTTCGTTTTCCAGAGTGGTTGAGACCTCGACCATTAGGATAATCTCTTTCAGTTAGATCAAGTCTTCTGGTTGAGATCTCGACCACTAGGATAATCGATGTAATATATGTGTGATTAATTTACCTTTATACTTATCAGCTATATACATTGTCAACACGTCGTGTGCAAGTAATTTAAAAGCATGTTCCAAAATGTACTCAATTTACTAATAATAATCTCTACATATTTATCTACATGTACATGTTGGTTTCTTATACCTAGTAATAGCATTACCCGATTAACCAAATTCAATGGCACTCTATGGTATTCTATGACACGCAATGGCAGTGCCATAGCACACCTCAACGTTCAATCGAACTCTATTGGATCCAATTGCACTGGAAGTGGGAAAATATGAGTGCCATAGAAGCTATCCAAAAGAAGCAAACGCGCAGCGACAGTTTTGACTCCGTAATCTGACTTTTTCCAATGATATTGCAACATTCGCATGTTCAGTATAATTTCAGACGCTTTTGGCATGTGCAACAGTCATTGTTAATCACATCCTTTGGTCGTGTCTCATTGTCTCGTATTTTTATGAAAATCCGTCGTTTGTTGAATTAATCATCTTATCCGGTTTGTCTCAACCATCACACCAATGGAGTAAGTTCAATTGAAACAAATTTATCATTTGTATAGTCCATCAGTCAAATCATCAAGTCCTCATTGTTCCAGCAATTCATTCACGCACTGTTTTATTGAATTATGCAATTATTTAGATTTTTCGAGGTAGGAACTAGAACTACTATATTATAAGATTTATGTAGACAGTCTTATCTATTCCTCGTTCAATTGTCATACGTGCAAAGTAGCCAGTTCAACAATACGTCCATGTGCTATGCGATGTGTGTTATCATAGCTTAAAAATTATTGTAAATTTGAATATTTTAATTAGATTTAATTATTCAGGATATTAATTAAAAAACTGTAGACCTTTCTAAGCGAAGACCTGCGCATACATTTATGCTATAATTCTTGAAGATACGCTGTAATCACTTAAATGATGCAGCAGTTAGTTGCATCGAAATTATAACAATTTTTCGTATTTTAGGTACCGGGTATATCTTTTGATTCCGCTTGTTTCATAGCTTTCTCACCTGTATAAGCATATAAAGCGATTGTGCATACTGAAATGGCATAGTGTTGTAGATACTTGAGTCATTGAATTAATGAGATATCATCAATACTGTGGAAATAGCATCTAAATTAAATCCGGCGTTCTTAGCTGAACACCCTACATCCAATGTTATACGCAAAGTTTTTAAGTAAACAATTTTGATTATGTTTTTAAATTTCAGTTCGGGTTAATCGGGTTCCTTCAACGAGTCTGCTGCGTCTTTTGAGAAATCCACGTTTGGTGAAATCCTCGAATCGGTGTTTTAAGCCATGAAGTAAGTTATCAAGTCCTCGGTGTTTTAACAATTTATACACTACTATCTGATTGAATTATAGTCCAATTATTTTTTGGTCTTTTAGCTATCATTTAGAAAATCGTTCTTTAATTTCACTTTCAAAACCTTAAATAGGTATTCTATCATGTTGACTCCACTGTTTCATAACTGGTTGGAAAGATGCTGAAAATCAAACACAAATTTTCTTCAACCAATTAAGAAAAAATATTAAATTATTATTGTGTAACGTTTCGCTTTCTGCTTCTGCTGGTGCAATCATAAAAAAGAAGGGAACTTTAAAATCACATTGAACGAATTGTACTAGAGTCTGATGCATGGGAGCTGCTTTCTCTTGTTCCCACAGGTCGACGAATTTCTATGTTCTTTGCTGAGGTGCATAGTTGTGTATGCACACTCTAGATTTTATTGTGCGAACCGATTCTCCAACATATGACGATCTGCAACCTACACATTCAATGAGACATATACAAAACTTTAGCAATCACACTGCAGATTTGTAAGACTGTGTACAGTATTTACAGATAGCTATCATATATACACTCCTGTTGTGACATAGCTAGTAAAATAAGAGATAGAGGTTTATTAGGGAAACAGACATTCAATGAGGTGACAAACTACATTTGTGACATACTCTTCTTATTTCTCTTGATTTCTCTTCATTGCTATTTGGCAATGATAACCACAACTTTTCTCTTTCACCTCTTTCTCACTGGATATACTCACTTGCTTCATGGCATGTCTGATAACTTTCTTTGTATAGTCGCTCTTGCATTGCTGTTTGGAAATTGTGTTATATTCATGTCATTTTCCTTCAAAGCATCATTTTTTCACATTTCTTGAAGCTCACCTAAATTCAATTTTCAATGGATTGACGAGGATATATAAAAAATGGCATTAGTGTATATATGATAGCTATCTGTAAATACTGTACGCAGTCTTACAAATCTGAAGTGTGATTGCTAAAGTTTTGTATATGTCTCATTGAATGTACAGGTTGCACATCGTCATATGTTTGAGAATCGGCTCGCACAATAAGATCTAGAGTGTGAGTTCACGTGACTGTCCCTATATCACATGTCTATCAACTGCTAATTGCATACAGTGCCAATCCTTCTATGAAAGTGATTCAATGGTCAACTATGCACCTCAGCAAAGAACATAGAAATTCGTCGGCCTGTGGGAACAAGAGAAAGCAGCTCCCATGCATCAGACTCTAGTACAATTCGTTCAATGTGATTTTAAAGTTCCCTTTATTTTTATGATTGTACCAGCAGAAGCAGAAAGCGAAACGTTACACAATAATAATTTAATATTTTTTCTTAATTGGTTGAAGAAAATTTGTGTTTCATTTTTCATTATTCAATGCTAGCGATTATAACTAAGTGTTATTACGCTTTATCAGGGTTGTACTACAATAGTGCTACACTTGTTTATTACATTCGGGATGCACCGTGCGCAATATTCTGCGTAATAATGTGTTATAATGCTGTTCTTCTTGAAAATTAAGTAACCTTAATAAGTGTACCACGGCACTCTAGCACGAAAAATTAACACACACATACGCAAGCATGATCGTAAAAGAAAATAATTCTCTGGAAGTCGTCATTAATATTCAATTCGGTTGCTTTTAAACTCATACTTCAAATTATACGTTAGAATATTAAAGTCTAAACCAAAAATTGAATGGACTAAGATGCACTGTAAAATTTCCTTTACTCTATAGATTGACGATGTTTCCCAAATACAAGTGGTAATAACTTTAGATAGTCTAGGTAGCAAGGATTCCATTCCAATACGTTTCCATCAGTCACTCAGCTTTGTAGCCGCTGCACAACTTACCCGTTTGTCTGTAACGCCTACCTTGTATGATTCATTCATTATGCTAGGTACATGGGCAGCATGTAACCAATACATTGTCTGACCCCTATGTGCATGCAATCTTAGTACGTCTTGAAATAGAACAGTGAAACTCATGTTTACATTATGGATTATTTCCTCGAAACTTTGCAGACCTGCCTGCCAGATTCATCAAATATAAGCTAATCATCTCAACATGCAGTCTGACTAAATGGACTTCGGGTTTTAGTCATTGTTCCATTATGCATTTCCTGTTCAAAATCCCGCTGGGCTCACAGATGTGGACGTCACTCGACAAATGTTCATCATATTTCAAGCGATTATCTATTAATTTTCATCCACTGCATAATTTGCATTCTTGCTTTTGCTAATAATCCTTGCAAAGCGCAAAGAGAAATATAAAAACCGCTTATTGTGGCAACTGATTGCGGAACTTTTCTTCTCTCTTATGCAGGTCTGTCATATCGCGGAAGTTGATAACATTTATCGCTACTTGACAAGTAAATCAGTTAAATAAATTAACTATTGGTTGTTGAAATTTTAGACGGCCGCCCTAAATAAAGGAGTGTAAATTCCGACATTTTGTTGATCTGATAGATCAAGCAGCGTTTTACATGTGTGATAAGAAAATGACGCTTTGCATCTAAGAATTTTTAAATGATAAAAAAGATTAAATATTTTATTTGAAATTCTCTCAGAAGCCATGATTCCCCTTTTTATGTCATTCCCATGCTACAACTCCCATCAAACTGAGGTGACCGACTTTTCAAAGAAACAAAGAAGAGAATATATTCATAAAGATGATGAGTTCCTCTCTAAATAAGCATGTATGGACCAAATGTAATGACAGAAATCTAATATCACCACCACCACATTATTTTAATTATCTATGAAGCTTGAATCCATGGTCCATAATTTTTGAATTTATTTTAATTATGTATTAAAACTAAAATTCATATTTGAATTTTAATACAAACATGATGATCACCCTAATAAGGTTGACCTCTTTCGTTTCATCTGATGCGGTTTTAGTAGGTGAAAGCATACAGTACACTGTAAACCGTTGACTGACAAATGACAGACATTTATCCTTCAAAATCTATTTTGTCGGTCATTGCTAGTTCTTGTAGGATGATTGACACTGAACACTTACAATATCTGACAAAAAGCGACAAAACGAATAGCAATGAGTTATACCTTAAATTTTATCATGAATGTAGTTAATTAATTAAATTATGTCAAAATATATCATGGTTTTTGCCACACAATAATACACATTGCCCAAAAGTCAAGCAATCACTAATCGAAAAAATCAATCAATATTCAACAGTTTTTGTTTAGTTAATTTGCATACAAAGCAATGTTTAGATGTCGGTGGAGAACCTACAAATTCGTCGGATATCGCAGGATACTGGAGGTGACAATCGTCGGTTGATTTTGTCAGCAATTTTGTAGGATAATTGTCGGTCTACGGTTTACAGTGTAGGAGCATAACTCTTATCAATAATAGCAGTGCTTTTAATTCTAAAATTCTACCAGTACCGCAAGATGCTTGCAAAAAGTTAGAAAAGACAATAACTTTACATGCTTGCACCTTGAATAGGCGCATACATGCATGCATGAAAACCAATATAATGTTCCATAAAGTATCATTTTACTTACTTATTGTCAACAGCGCGATTCGTCTGCTCTCAGTAGGTGTGACATGCAGAATGAATCAAACTGATTGAAATATGATTCCTGCTAGAATATCGATCAAGCAATGGACAGTCACTAGACAGGCAATCACGAAATGAATAAGTAGTAGCTAAAAAATATATATACAAAAAAATTACTAATAGAAGAAGATGACTTGAATTATTATATATATAAAATTATATATATAAATATTCATGAACAAACTTGAATAAAAAGAAAAGACCATTGTTTGATCGATATTCTAGCAGGAATCATGTTTCAATCAGTTTGATTCATTCTGCGTGTCACACCTACTGAGAGCAGACGAAACGCGGTTGTGACAATAAACAAGTAAAATGAAACTTCTGGCGATATCTTTCATCCGCAAGATGACAGCGGGGCGCAATTGCTTTTTTATGCTACAATCCTACATGAATAATATAAATCTCCAATACAAGAAACATAGCAATTTTCAAATATCCTTCAATCGCATTAATTTGCATCATTTTTTATTTAAATGAAGTTTATCTGCCTATATGCAGAACGTCTATGTTCTATCATCAACTTATCATTTATCGCATATTTATCATTTATTTCCTGTTTGTTGCAGATCAACTCCTACTACATTTCCCAATGGAAGAGAAAGAAATATGGAGAATGATTTCTGAGAAACTTTTCATCGAAGCAAGTGTTCAAAAGACTTAAAATATATAGAAGATATTAAAAATCATTGGCTGTTTTTTGAATTAATGGCGTTTTGTGAATGATCATGAAATTAGTCAAAAAATAATGCTCCCTAGTGTGATTGATTCTCAAAATTTCTTTGAAATCTGGGTCGGACTTCCACCGACATGTCAAGGGGATCGAAGGTCAAAAGTGCAAATGCCTCATGCATGTTGTTGTCTTTATATTGACATTATCACAATTGCTAAACTAAACTGATTATTCTTTGCAACCATGATCACATAAAGCGTCAGCATGTCGCGGAAAGGGTTAGACACGCTGTAGCAATAGGAGCTGCCATGAACGTTGAATTTCCCAAAATTCTATGGGACAGGATTTCCAGAAGATCGATAGGACAGGATTTCCCGAAGTTCGATAGGACAGGATTTCCCACAAGTCTGGGACAAATTAGTCCAAGTGGCAATAGGATAAAAGTTCCCCAAAATTCAATGGGACAAAACTTTCCCACAGTGCCATAGAATAGAGTTCCATAGCAATAGCACTACGCGCTATAGGAAAATTACAATAATTCCGTAGGACGTTTCCTATAGGAGTGCCATAGATTTTGGTTAATCGGGTACATTTATGTTTATAAGAGTAGACCTAAGTATATACATATGAATATGTTTTACTAGCTGTCATGTACGTTTAATTGATAAACCCTCTGTAGCCACACCCGGTACATGCAGAAATTAATACCGTTTCACCAATCATTGATATTTCATTGAATGTTCAGGTCACTTCTGATGATAATTCATAAAACATTCAGGACACAGTCCAATATTGCATCTGACGCATCCGTATACGGAGCGTGACCCACATTGGGCGCATCTTCGTGGGAATTTCCTGCATTCCTGATCACATAATGATTTATGCTATCATAGCGCAGCTCCGTTCCAGCTGGAAATGACTTTAATCTTCTTCCTGATGCTTTTTGTTTCTCTCCATAATGCCCGAGATAGTAGGAGGCAATGAATATTCGAAATCGTAGTAAAGTCTCACATGCAGGGGCACCAAAGGATTGACCAAGCAACCATGCATTTTGTATGGATACATCCAGCAGCCACGTAAAGACCTGAAACCACCACTTCTTTCCACGACAGGTTACACGATAATTATTGACGTGTTGATCTTGCCGGTCTGTTCCACCCATCGATTCGTTGTACTGCTTTATCGAGTGCGGGCGCATGATGGGAATTCTAGCAGAGGCTTCCCTTGAATACCGCGAAACTGGTGCAACGGGATGAGTTCCGAATATTGTTGATGCTACAGGGATAACATTGTTGTCCTTCCAGCGGACTAAAATGACTTTCAAGCCACAGTCTGACGTAGTCTGGGCAGCTACGAAACTTCCACGAGATTTCTTTTTCATTTCTTCAACGGATGTCATGGAACATTCCTTCGGTACGCGATTTGTTCGTATAGTACCCGTCGTATGATAACCTTGTTTGACTAGCTCGAATAGCAGATGAACTGAAGTAAATCGATTATCAAAAGTAATGTGGTACGGAAAATCCTTCTTATCATCTGGAATATTTTCCAGTAAGGTAAGAAAAATCGCTCCACATTTACCAAAACGATCAGCCAGCTCTTGGTTATAAGGTCCTTTTTCCCCTGGTAGAGATCAAACGCAATCAAATACCAATTCACTAAATTGAGGCAGAAAGCTTCGTATCCAAATCGGATTGGTTTCTGAATAATGTGCAGCTTCAACGAATTTCTACCAAAGTACTCTATCAAGGCCTCATCTATGGAAAGATCCTGATGTGGTATGAAATGCTCAAGAAATTTCTTTTTTTCAAATGATCACTCAATGGTCTCAATTTTGTGCAAGGATCATTTTTATCTAGGTTGCTGTTATCCTGAAAATGGAGAAACTGCATGTACTTTTCAAAACGATTCTTTCTCATAGCCTGTTTTACTGCCTCATACCCCAAGTCATGATCATTCGACCAATGCATCCAGCGCTGAGGGAACGTAGCGAGTAGTAAGTAAAACTCCACTTCTTGACCGCGCAAGATGGCCGCCACCGTAGAATTTTCGCTGACGTCCCCCCCCTCTGGAACGACAGAGGTTGTGGTCTGTCGTGGTGTGCCGGCCAGGTTGCTCCACGTTCACAAAATGTTCGCTGACGTCCCCCCCCCCTCGAAAACGACAGAGTGTGAGACTCGGGTGTGTTGGTCTCGTGTGGGTTGACGTGGGCGACCGTCTAGGTTGTCGTGGTGGAATGGTGAAACGGACTTTAGATTCGTGATCAGCGTAAACTTCTGCATCGGTATGGTGAATTTGAAGTCAATCGGCGAGAAAAAATGTTTCTTCAAAATTTTGACAGAGTTAAAATGTTGGACGTTTTGGGCTGTAGCGCCAAAACGAGGCATCGGATGGGAAAACGGAGGCCAGATTCGGATTCAGCGTGAAATTCTGCATCTGTATGGTGAATTTGAAAACAATCGGAGAGAAAAAATTTTCGCTGACGTCCCCCCCCCTCGGGAGAGCTAGCTTTGATCTTGGCTTCCAGTGGACAGATTTTGTCGTGCAATAGCTCGTTTGAAAGCTAAGAGTGAGACAAATTCACTGAAAGAAACGGCTTGTTCATATCTGTCTTCGTTTAGATGTGAGACGCCATTTAAGATTTTGGGAGATTGGCGAAAAACGACAGAGTTAGAATTTTGGACTTTTGGGCTCTAGCGTCAAAACGTAGCATCGGATGGGAAAACGGATTTCAGATTTGGAATCAGCATGAAATTCTCTATCAACATGGTGAGTTTCAAGTCAATTGGAGAGAAAAATTTTTCTTCACAAAATTTTTTCGAAAAAACGACCGAGTTAGAATTTTCGCGATGGCTGTGGGCTGTAGATCCAAAACGAAGCATCGGATGGGAAAACGGAGGCCAGATTCGGATTCAGCGTCAAATTCTACATGGAAATGGTATATTTCCAGCTCAATCGGACCTCTAGAATCGGCGATAGAAGCGTTTTAAGTGTTTGGATGATGGATATTACGTCATCAGCTGATCGCCACACACTATATAAGCTGGGAACCGAGAGAGACTTGTCATTAAGACGAGAGCGATTGTCAGAGGTAGGTCGTCTCTCTGAGCTCCGATGATAGCTTCGGACATTCCAAATTCCGGGTTTCTGTAAGAAACCGACTTAGAAAATTTCATTGCTGATATCAGCTAAGGCGTCAGACTTAGAGGTTAGCCAGGAGATGGCCTTCGTCTCCAGGCCATAAAAGACTCCAAAACTTTAAAGGCTTTTAACTTTGCTTCTACAAGTCCGTTTGACTTGATTTAAAAAAGGTTCGGTCGCTATTGACCTGCCCTAAGTGATAGACTACTTATAAAATTTCATAAGTAGTGCTAAAAAGTTGAAAAATTTAAATTCACTAGTTTTGGAGGTTTTCTGGGGTTTTCGACCCTGCTGAAGTCAATGAAAGCATTTGTAATGATTTCTGAGCCAGTCTTCTCATGGTATAAGCGGCTTTTCACTGAAAGCGAGCAAGACACGGAGAGTTTTGCTGTAATATTCCACTGACAGGGTGTTCCTTCGGGACGGCGGACGATGCCGTAGTGACAAGTGTGGCAAGAGAGTGTGTCATATTTTAGACCGAAACCGCTGGGACAACTCATGTCTCATGTTGGGCATTTGACACAGTTCTCAACGTAGCACTTTGAACGCCAATCGGTTGAGTCTTAGCCATCTTGTCATGGGTGGCCTCTAAACATCTCCATTGCAAAACGCTGGTGAATCAAGCTCTCTACGGCTTGCTATCAAGCTGCTCAAAGTCTGTCAACCTCTTACCAACTCTACAGGTTTTCATGTCTGGCGAATACTATCATTAAGTTGAATCTGCTATCAGTCAACTTGAACGTTGCAAATGAAGTTCGGTGTAATACTTCCTTTCGACGGGCGTTCCTGTAAAGGGCGGCGGTGAAACCTGTAGCTATGTATACCGCAAGGGACATTCGGCAATGGTCAATCTTGTTAAACCTCTCTGCGTCATGTTTGCAAGTGATTGCCTCTGTCTCAACGTAGTATGCATTCGCGCCTGGGCGACATTTAGCCAACTGTCGAAGGTTGCCTAAAACTTTCCATTGCATACGTTATGAGAACCATGAGTTCTACCTGTCTCTATCAATGAGATGAATTGATGAATGGAATGAAATGGGAGGACACTCACGCGCCACACGCAACATAACACAGTTCTCTCTTCCGTAGTCTAACAAACTCTTTACACATGGATCGCAGTCGATTGCTATCCCTGTATCAGAAGTGTAAGCTATCTTAATTTTATTTAACACTATTTCATCTACCATCATCACCCATATGAAATGTTATAAGATTTACAAGTTAGACTAAGCGTGCTACTATTTCCAAATGAAAAAGTATACATGGTTAAATCATCCACTGAAGCCCCATTCAAGTAAGTCAGTATGAAAGCAAAGATAATACGAAATAAAAATTTATTATGGCATGTATTTCAAAAGGTCTTCATCGTCAATATCGTCCCAGAGTCTGCCTTCACACAGATCACAAAAACAGTTCACTTGCTTCAATCGTTCTTCTACCGCGAGCCTCACTTTGTCGATGTACTCCCACTCCGCCATAGTTCGTGGCTGGGAGTTAGGGGTGTACCATTCCCATAATTGATGGAGGAATTTGGTGCTGGTGATCTCCATCACATCATCAGTATCGTACTGCAGATACTTCCGTCGTATGCCTGTTAGGTCGGGACACTCCTTCTCACATACACTCTCCTCTTCGTCATCCGCTGCTAATGACAACTTTCTAATGTTGTCGAGTCGGTATAATTTCTCCACCTTCCCCTTCGTTGGAGCGTTTGGTGCAACGAGCGCCTTTGGCGATGAGCATGGAGAAGAGAACTCCAATTTGTGTTCGATGTTTTTGGAGGGCTTGTCATGTTGACTGTGAATAATAACTTTGAAATGTTTTCTAATTCTTAAGTATAAACAAGCAACCAATCAGAATGAACAGCCAATGAACGATGAATATGAAAGTATATATGCAAAGTGACATTCGTGTCATTTCACTCTGTCTTTGAGACGTGTAAGTGAAGTGTTCTCTAGAGAATTCTATGTTTGAGGCGTACAAGTGAACTGCTCTCTCGTGAATTCCAAATTTGAGACGTATTATTTGAGTGAAGTCTCTATCTTGTTGAAGTATCAACCTTAAACTTGATTTCGTTGAAATGGTAAGTTGAAAATTTCTTCACTCATCTCCCTCAAACGTGTGGCTAATAGCATCTTCCTCAATTTCAGGCATCAACTTCATCACCAACGCCCTCCCTTCTCGAGGAAAGTTTAGAGTTGTTGAGTCAAGGTAGGTTGTAACAATACACTGAGACTTGAACAGAGATGATAGAATGATTTCTCTTTCAGGTGATGTGAGTTCCAGCTCAGGACTCTCGCGACAAGGCAACGAGTGGGAATGTGCCGACTGCGGACATGTGTTTACAAGGAAGCACAGTCTCCTTCGACACATCAAACAACGTGTGTGTCAACGCAAAGCGGCATCAATCTCCGGAGGTGAAGTTGATTCTGACGATAACATCTCCTTTCCTTGCGATTTGTGCCCTCTTTCTTTTGATAGTCACTTTCAGCGATCTTCGCACAGACTTCAACACAGTTTCATGTTCCTTCCTCTTCCGCAACCGAAGTTGTAGACTGCGAGCCTTGGCTAAATTTTCACATTCAATGTTTAAAATCAAATGTAGATAAATTCAATGAACGCAACAGCGCTCTCATTTTTGATGGTGTGGACCCAGCCATATTCAACATTTCCCTATTAGAAAGTCATGCAGCTCGAGGCACATTTAAACTACCAAAAACGTTGTATAATAAGAAAGCTGTTATCAATGTCGATTGTAAATCACAGTGTTTCAAATATGCAGTCCTATCCATCCTTCACTATAATGATATCAACGCGCATCGAGATCGCACCTATAGCTATAGACAGTGGGAGGATGAACTAGACTTTGAAGGTTGTGATAGTAACAACATGAAAATCAAAGATGTAGAAACGTTCGAAAAACATAATCAGATTAAAATTGTCCTTCACGTGTGGGAGAAGGGGTTGAAGGGTGCCCGCTATAATTCACGTTCAACTTGTTATGAACGTGTAGTCAACCTCTTATTAGTAAAACAAGATGATAGCGAGGAATGGCACTACTGTGGTATTCCCAAAATCTCTCGCTTGTACACACACTTAGGGCACTCTAAAAGAGGTGAACATTTTGTATGCGACCGCTGCATCCGCTCCTTTTGGAGTAAAGATAAATTTGAAACTCACTATGAATGGTGCAAGCGAGGTAAATTACAAGTGGAACGCATGCCCAAAGATAAAATATTTTCACATAGGGATAATGGTGACGAATTAAGTCCCCTGCGTATCATTTACGCAGACATAGAATGCTACATTGATGATATCATCCACAAGCCAGCAGCCATATCCTGCTATGAAGTATGGCATGACCACTTTAGGAATAGACAAAACAAAATGCATACTTGGCAAGGTGAAGATTGTATTTCAAAATTTCTAGAATTTCTCGATAATGCTGCTAAATTTCAACAATCATATGATTCCCAATTGCAGCGTAAGTCACTACATATGTCAGATGAAGACAAACAGAAATTTGAAAGTTGCACATCGTGCCCTAAATGTCATAAAACGTTTGATGACGATAAAATTAAGAAAGTGCGTGATCATGATCACATCACTGGTAAATTTAGAAACGCACTCTGCTCCAAATGTAACTTTTCACTTAGGTTGAGACGTCGTGTACTACCCGTCATTTTTCATAACTTTAAGGGCTATGACAGTCATATGCTCATAAAAGGAGGGTTGAGCCATATGAAATCGTGGCAGTTTAATGTAATAGCGCAAACGAGAGAAAAATTCATGGCAATGACAGCAAAAGTACCAGTAGATAAAACTAAAGAAAATAAGACAGTCTTCTTCGAAATAAAATTTTTAGATTCATTCCAATTCATGTCAGCGTCACCAGCTTCTCTCGTTCATAATCTCAAGTTTCTTCCCCATAGTCAAACCTTGAAGAAACACTATCCAAACTTAACGGATGAAATAATCACTCGCAAAGGAGTCTTTCCCTATGCGTATTTTAGCTCAATGTCTAAGCTAAATGAAACAACCCTTCCTTCCATTGACAAATTCCAAAACGATTTGACGGGTCAAGATTGTCCAGTAGAGGACTATGAACATGCTCAAGAGGCATGGTTAAAATTTGATTGTAAAACGTTTGGCGATTATATGATCGCTTACTTAGAACTAGATGTCATTTTGCTGGCTGATGTCTTTCAGGAATTTCGACGAGTGGCATTCGAAGAAGACAAAGTAGATCCTGTCCACTTTGTCAGTCTACCAGCCATGTCCTTTAAAATGACTGGTGAGACCATCCATCTCTTACAAGACCCGGAGATGTATAACATATTTGAGCGCGGAATACGCGGTGGTCTCACATTTGTGAATAAACATCACATAAAATCTAAAACAGTAGGCAATGATCATATCCACCTAAAATACTATGACCAAAATAATTTATATGGCAGTTCACTGTCTAAACCACTACCTCATTCCGAGTTTAGTTGGTTAAGTCAAGATGAGCTTGCGTATTACTCCAACCCTTCAAACATTCTGAACATTCCAGATGAAGGTGATTGGGGATATTATTTTGAAGTGGATTTGATTTATCCAAATAGTATTAAAAATAAAACTGCTGATTTCCCACTCGCACCTGAATCTGGTGAAGAGACTGAAGATATGTTTTCACCATTCATGTCACAATTTCATAATGACTTAACAGAGTGTGGACAGCCAAGGTACAAACCATGCCGCAAACTTTTACTCACCCAATATGATAAGAAAAATTATCTCGTACACTTCTGCATACTAAAATTCTATTTAGAAATGGGCATGCTTCTAAAGTCAGTTCACCGCATCATCAAATTTAGACAGAAAGCCTTCCTCAAACCATATATTGATAGTAACAGCCAGAAACGTGCACTCGCCCAAAATAATTTTGAAAAAAATTTTTATAAGTATAAGAATAACAGTCTTTTCGGAAAGATCATGGAGGATGTTAGAAAACCCATGAACTACAAACTAGTCATTGATGATCAAAAATATCACAAATTGACCTCATCACCTCTTTTCATTGATAGAGACACTATCGATGAGGACCTTGTAGGTGTTAAAATGATAAAATCTGAAGTTGAGTTGTGTAAGCCCATCTATATTGGCCAAGCTGTACTAGATTACTCTAAGCTTGAAATGTACCAACTCTTTTATAAAATACTAAAACCATGTCCTCTCGTAAAAGAGGTTCGTTTGTTGGGTGGTGATACAAATAGTTTCTTCTTAGGTATTACCACTCAAAAAGATTTAAATTTTAATGAAGCAGCTAAGTCATTAGAAAAATATTTCGACACATCTAACTACAATCCCACTCATCCACTGTATTCCATACAGAATAAAGCCAAACTTGGTTGTTTTAAGGATGAAACAGCAGGAAGGGAAATAGATGAAATGATTTTCCTCCGTCCTAAAATGTATTCCATGAAATTAAAAGAATGTGCAGATAGTTTTAAGCGTGCTAAAGGTATATCAAAATCCATTGTTCACAAAATGAAACATCGGTCCTATAAGAAGGCCTATAAAAATAAAACTATAACGTTTGTCAATATGACAATCTTAAAATCCAAGTTCATACTGTGAAAACGCACACGTTCAAGAAACGAGCGCTTTCAGCATGGGAGGATAAGAGGTGTTGGATAGGACATAACACATCTCTTCCACATGGACATCCTGACACAAACATACCTCCACCCAAAAGAATAAAACTCACGTTACCACATTCAGGAGATGTATTGACATAATCAACTTTAACTCAGTATTTTGATGTTGCTTTTTGTAGATATACATGGTTGTTTTATGTATCGCATGAGATCGTTTCTTCCTTGTGAATATATGCCTACAGTCAGCCCACTTCCCTATATCTGTGAAAAGACTTTTTCATACACATATTTTTATTTCAATAAACATATCACAATGACTTCACTTTGTTTTCCGAAACACTAAAGTTACGAGGGATTTAGTATCTTTCACATGGATGCACTCTTGTAAACCATTGGTAATTTTGATAGCAATAGAGGGTATAGTTTGTTTGACGACGGGATGATAGAAAATAGATTCAAACATCTTCCCGACTATTCCATATGAAGCGTCTTTATCATGAATGAAATCACGTAAAATGTATTCTCTTTTCTCACCAACAGAAATAGGTAGAATCAAATCACTTTGGGGCGATCATATCTTTTTCAAATGACTGCGGAACATTGATTTCCATGATGAAGATTTAAACAGTTAGATTCGATGACGAACAAGATTTACTAGTTTGCAAGTTAAACTACGCGTTATATTATTTGTAAATGAAAGATATAGTTTCAACAGTTTACAGATTACAAAATAAAGTTTCAATAGTGTTTATGTTAAAAATAAAGTTTAAGCTGTTTGTGTGTTAGAAATAGAATAAAGTTTCAACAGTTTGTCGATTAAAAATAAAGTTTCAACAGTGTGTACGTTAGAAATAAAGTTTTATCTGTTTGAAAAATGAGATTGTAGGATTTACTAGTTTGCAAGTTAGACTAAGCGTTCTACTATTTGTAAACGAAAGATATAGTTTCAACAGTTTACAGATTAAAAATAAAGTTTCAACAGTGTGTACGTTAGAAATAAAGTTTTAGTCGTTTGTGCGTTAGAAATAAAGTTTCAGCCGTTTACAAGTTAAAAATAAAGTGTCAATAGTGTGTATGTTAAGAATAAAGTTCTATCTGTTTATATGTTGGAAATAAAAATGAAGGTTCACCAGTTTACAAGTTAAGAATAAAGTTTCATCTGCTTGTATGTCAGAAATGAAATAAAGTTTCACCAGTTTAAAAGTTAAAAATAAAGTTTCAATAATCTGTACGTTAGAAACAAAGTTTCAACCGTTTACAAGTTAAAATTAAAGTTTCAATAGTTTACAAGTTAAGAATAAAGTTTCAATAGTGTGTACGTTAGAAAAAAGTTTCAATAGTGTGCATGTCAAGAATAAAGTTTTATCTGTTTGTATGTTAGAAATAAAACAAAGTTTCAACCGTTTACAAGTTAAAAATAAATTTTCAATAGTTAATACGTTAAAAATAAAGTTTCAATAGTGCGTATGTTAAGAATAAAGTTCTATCTGATTGTATGTTTGAAATAAAATGAAGTTTCATCAGTTTACAAGTTAAGAATAAAGTTTTATCTGTTTGTATGTTAGAAATAAAGCAAAGTTTCAACCGCTAACAAGTTAAAAATAAAGTTTCAATACTTTGCAAGTTAGAACTAATGTTTCAATAGTGCGTATGTTAAGAATAAAGTTTTATCTGTTTGTATGTTAGAAATAAAATGAAGCTTCACCAGTTTACAAGTTAAGAATAAAGTTTTATCATCTTGTATGTTAGAAATAAAATGAAGTTTCACCGGTTTACAAATTAAAAATAAAGTTTCAATAGTGTGTACGTTAGAAATAAAGTTTCAGCCGTTTACAAGTTAGAAATAAAGTTTCAACAGTGTCTACGTTAGAAATAAAGTTTTATCTGTTTGTAAAGTACGATCGTAGGATTTACTAGTTTGCAAGTTAGACTCAACATTCTACTAGTTGTAAATAAAAAATATCGTTTCAACACTTTACAGATTAAAATAAAGTTTCAATAGTGTGTATGATGGAAATAAAGCTTAAGCGCTTTGTGCGTTAGAATTAAAGTTTCAGCCGTTTACAAGTTAAAAATAAAGCTTCAACCGTATGTACGTTAGAAATAAAGTTTTAGCTGTTTATATGTTAGAAACAAAATAAAGTTTCAACCGTTTACAAGTTGAAAAATAAAGTTTCAACAGTGTGTACGTTACAAATAAATAAAAGTAAGAACTTCATCGTATGAGTATTCAAAGCATGTTTTGTAAATCAAATGTGTGTAGTACTGACATGATAGAATCGCGTTAGAAATAAAGTTTCAGCCGTTTACAAGTTAAAAATAGAGTTTCAACAGTGTGTACGTTAGAAATAAAGTTTTTGCTGTTTATATGTTAGAAACAAAATAAAGTTTCAACCGTTTACAAGTCGAAAAATAAAGTTTCAACAGTGTGTACGTTAGAAATAAATGAGAGTAAGAACTTCATCGTATAAGTATTCAAAGCATGTTTTGTAAATCAAATGTGTGTAGTACTGACATGATAGAATCAAGCCTGACAAACGCGTTTGTCAAGTTCATTTGATTCTATCATGTCAGTACTACACACATTTGATTTACAAAACATGCTTTGAATACTTATACGATGAAGTTCTTACTCTCATTTATTTCTAACGTACACACTGTTGAAACTTTATTTTTCGACTTGTAAACGGTTGAAACTTTATTTTGTTTCTAACATATAAACAGCAAAAACTTTATTTCTAACGTACACACTGTTGAAACTCTATTTTTAACTTGTAAACGGCTGAAACTTTATTTCTAACGCGATTCTATCATGTCAGTACTACACACATTTGATTTACAAAACATGTTTTGAATACTCATCCGATGAAGTTCTTACTTTCATTTATTTCTAACATACACACTGTTGAAACTTCATTTTTCAACTTGTAAACGGTTGAAATTTTATTTTGTTTCTAACATAAAAACAGCTAAAACTTTATTTCTAACGTACACACTGTTGAAACTCTATTTTTAACTTGTAAACGGCTGAAACTTTATTTCTAACGCACAAACGACTTAAACTTTATTTCCATCATACACACTATTGAAACTTTATTTTAATCTGTAAACTGTTGAAACGATATTTTTTATTTACAACTAGTAGAATGTTGAGTCTAACTTGCAAACTAGTAAATCCTACGATCGTACTTTACAAACAGATAAAACTTTATTTCTAACGTAGACACTGTTGAAACTTTATTTCTAACTTGTAAACGGTTGAAACTTTATTTCTAACGTACACACTATTGAAACTTTATTTTTAATTTGTAAACTAGTGAAACTTCATTTTATTTCTAACATACAAGCTGATAAAACTTTATTCTCAACTTGTAAACTGGTGAAGCTTCATTTTATTTCTAACATACAAAAAGATAAAACTTTATTCTTAACATACGCACTATTGAAACATTAGTTCTAACTTGCAAACTATTGAAACTTTATTTTTAACTTGCTAACAGTTGAAACTTTGTTTTATTTCTAACATACAAACAGATAAAACTTTATTCTTAACATACACACTAATGAAACTTTATTTCTAACGTATACACTATTGAAACTTTAATTTTAACTTTTAAACTGGTGAAACTTTATTTCATTTCTAACATACAAGCAGATAAAATTTTTTCTTAACAAGTAAACTGGTGAAACTTCATTTTATTTCTAACATCTAAACTGATAGAACTCTATTCTTAACATACACACTATTGAAACTTTATTCTTAACTTGTAAACTATTGAAACTTTAATTTTAACTTGTAAACGGTTGAAACTTTGTTTCTAACGTACACATTATTGAAATTTTTTTTTAACTTTTAAACTGGTGAAACTTTATTCATTTCTGACATACAAGCAGATGAAGCTTTATTCTTAACTTGTAAACTGGTGAACCTTCATTTTTATTTCTAACATATAAACAGATAGAACTTTATTCTTAACATACACACTATTGAAACTTTATTTTTAACGTGTTAACTATTGAAAATTTATTTTTAACTTGTAAACGGTTGAAACTTTGTTATATTTCTAACATACAAACAGATAAAACTTTATTCTTAACATGCACACTATTGAAACTTTTTTCTAACGTACACACTATTGAAACTTTATTCTTAACTTGTAAACTATTGAAACTTTAATTTTAACTTGTAAACGGTTGAAACTTTGTTTCTAACGTACAGATTATTGAAACTTTATTTTTAACTTTTAAACTGGTGAAACTTTATTTCATTTCTGACATACAAGCAGATGAAACTTTATTCTTAACTTGTAAACTGGTGAACCTTCATTTTTATTTCCAACATATAAACAGATAGAACTTTATTCTTAACATACACACTATTGACACTTTATTTTTAACTTGTAAACGGCTGAAACTTTATTTCTAACGCACAAACGACTAAAACTTTATTTCTAACGTACACACTGTTGAAACTTTATTTTTAATCTGTAAACTGTTGAAACTATATCTTTCGTTTACAAATAGTAGAACGCCTAGTCTAACTTGCAAACTAGTAAATCCTACAATCTCATTTTTCAAACAGATAAAACTTTATTTCTAACGTACACACTGTTGAAACTTTATTTTTAATCGACAAACTGTTGAAACTTTATTCTATTTCTAACACACAAACAGCTTAAACTTTATTTTTAACATAAACACTATTGAAACTTTATTTTGTAATCTGTAAACTGTTGAAACTATATCTTTCATTTACAAATAATATAACGCGTAGTTTAACTTGCAAACTAGTAAATCTTGTTCGTCATCGAATCTAACTGTTTAAATCTTCATCATGGAAATCAATGTTCCGCAGTCATTTGAAAAAGATATGATCGCCCCAAAGTGATTTGATTCTACCTATTTCTGTTGGTGAGAAAAGAGAATACATTTTACGTGATTTCATTCATGATAAAGACGCTTCATATGGAATAGTCGAGAAGATGTTTGAATCTATTTTCTATCATCCCGTCGTCAAACAAACTATACCCTCTATTGCTATCAAAATTACCAATGGTTTACAAGAGTGCATCCATGTGAAAGATACTAAATCCCTCGTAACTTTAGTGTTTCGGAAAACAAAGTGAAGTCATTGTGATATGTTTATTGAAATAAAAATATGTGTATGAAAAAGTCTTTTCACAGATATAGGGAAGTGGGCTGACTGTAGGCATATATTCACAAGGAAGAAACGATCTCATGCGATACATAAAACAACCATGTATATCTACAAAAAGCAACATCAAAATACTGAGTTAAAGTTGATTATGTCAATACATCTCCTGAATGTGGTAACGTGAGTTTTATTCTTTTGGGTGGAGGTATGTTTGTGTCAGGATGTCCATGTGGAAGAGATGTGTTATGTCCTATCCAACACCTCTTATCCTCCCATGCTGAAAGCGCTCGTTTCTTGAACGTGTGCGTTTTCACAGTATGAACTTGAGATTTTAAGATTGTCATATTGACAAACGTTATAGTTTTATTTTTATAGGCCTTCTTATAGGACCGATGTTTCATTTTGTGAACAATGGATTTTGATATACCTTTAGCACGCTTAAAACTATCTGCACATTCTTTTAATTTCATGGAATACATTTTAGGACGGAGGAAAATCATTTCATCTATTTCCCTTCCTGCTGTTTCATCCTTAAAACAACCAAGTTTGGCTTTATTCTGTATGGAATACAGTGGATGAGTGGGATTGTAGTTAGATGTGTCGAAATATTTTTCTAATGACTTAGCTACTTCATTAAAATTTAAATCTTTTTGAGTGGTAATACCTAAGAAGAAACTATCTGTATCACCACCCAACAAACGAACCTCTTTTACGAGAGGACATGGTTTTAGTATTTTATAAAAGAGTTGGTACATTTCAAGCTTAGAGTAATCTAGTACAGCTTGGCCAATATAGATGGGCTTACACAACTCAACTTCAGATTTTATCATTTTAACACCTACAAGGTCCTCATCGATAGTGTCTCTATCAATGAAAAGAGGTGATGAGGTCAATTTGTGATATTTTTGATCATCAATGACTAGTTTGTAGTTCATGGGTTTTCTAACATCCTCCATGATCTTTCCGAAAAGACTGTTATTCTTATACTTATAAAACTTTTTTTCAAAATTATTTTGGGCGAGTGCACGTTTCTGGCTGTTACTATCAATATATGGTTTGAGGAAGGCTTTCTGTCTAAATTTGATGATGCGGTGAACTGACTTTAGAAGCATGCCCATTTCTAAATAGAATTTTAGTATGCAGAAGTGTACGAGATAATTTTTCTTATCATATTGGGTGAGTAAAAGTTTGCGGCATGGTTTGTACCTTGGCTGTCCACACTCTGTTAAGTCATTATGAAATTGTGACATGAATGGTGAAAACATATCTTCGGTCACTTCACCAGATTCAGGTGCGAGTGGGAAATCAGCAGTTTTATTTTTAATACTATTTGGATAAATCAAATCCACTTCAAAATAATATCCCCAATCACCTTCATCTGGAATGTTCAGAATGTTTGAAGGGTTGGAGTAATACGCAAGCTCATCTTGACTTAACCAACTAAACTCGGAATGAGGTAGTGGTTTAGACAGTGAACTGCCATATAAATTATTTTGGTCATAGTATTTTAGGTGGATATGATCATTGCCTACTGTTTTAGATTTTATGTGATGTTTATTCACAAATGTGAGACCACCGCGTATTCCGCGCTCAAATATGTTATACATCTCCGGGTCTTGTAAGAGATGGATGGTCTCACCAGTCATTTTAAAGGACATGGCTGGTAGACTGACAAAGTGGACAGGATCTACTTTGTCTTCTTCGAATGCCACTCGTCGAAATTCCTGAAAGACATCAGCCAGCAAAATGACATCTAGTTCTAAGTAAGCGATCATATAATCGCCAAACGTTTTACAATCAAATTTTAACCATGCCTCTTGAGCATGTTCATAGTCCTCTACTGGACAATCTTGACCCGTCAAATCGTTTTGGAATTTGTCAATGGAAGGAAGGGTTGTTTCATTTAGCTTAGACATTGAGCTAAAATACGCATAGGGAAAGACTCCTTTGCGAGTGATTATTTCATCCGTTAAGTTTGGATAGTGTTTCTTCAAGGTTTGACTATGGGGAAGAAACTTGAGATTATGAACGAGAGAAGCTAGTGACGCTGACATGAATTGGAATGAATCTAAAAATTTTATTTCGAAGAAGACTGTCTTATTTTCTTTAGTTTTATCTACTGGTACTTTTGCTGTCATTGCCATGAATTTTTCTCTTGTTTGCGCTATTACATTAAACTGCCACGATTTCATCTGGCTCAACCCTCCTTTTATGAGCATATGACTGTCATAGCCCTTAAAGTTATGAAAAATGACGGGTAGTACACGACGTCTCAACCTAAGTGAAAAGTTACATTTGGAGCAGAGTGCGTTTCTAAATTTACCAGTGATGTGATCATGATCACGCACTTTCTTAATTTTATCGTCATCAAACGTTTTATGACATTTAGGGCACGATGTGCAACTTTCAAATTTCTGTTTGTCTTCATCTGACATATGTAGTGACTTACGCTGCAATTGGGAATCATATGATTGTTGAAATTTAGCAGCTTTATCGAGAAATTCTAGAAATTTTGAAATACAATCTTCACCTTGCCAAGTATGCATTTTGTTTTGTCTATTCCTAAAGTGGTCATGCCATACTTCATAGCAGGATATGGCTGCTGGCTTGTGGATGATATCATCAATGTAGCATTCTATGTCTGCGTAAATGATACGCAGTGGACTTAATTCGTCACCATTATCCCTATGTGAAAATATTTTATCTTTGGGCATGCGTTCCATTTGTAATTAACCTCGCTTGCACCATTCATAGTGAGTTTCAAATTTATCTTTACTCCAAAAGGAGCGGATGCAGCGGTCGCATACAAAATGTCCCCTGTTTTAGAGTGCCCTAAGTGTGTGTACAAGCGAGAGATTTTGGGAATACCACAGTAGTGCCATTCCTCGCTATCATCTTGTTTTACTAATAAGAGGTTGACTACACGTTCATAACAAGTTGAACGTGAATTATAGCGGGCACCCTTCAACCCCTTCTCCCACACGTGAAGGACAATTTTAATCTGATTATGTTTTTCGAACGTTTCTACATCTTTGATTTTCATGTTGTTACTATCACAACCTTCAAAGTCTAGTTCATCCTCCCACTGTCTATAGCTATAGGTGCGATCTCGATGCGCGTTGATATCATTATAGTGAAGGATGGATAGGACTGCATATTTGAAACACTGTGATTTACAATCGACATTGATGACAGCTTTCTTATTATACAACGTTTTTGGTAGTTTAAATGTGCCTCGAGCTGCATGACTTTCTAATAGGGAAATTTTGAATATGGCTGAGTCCACACCATCAAAAATGAGAGCGCTGTCGCGTTCATTGAATTTATCTACATTTGATTTTAAACATTGAATGTGAAAATTTAGCCAAGGCTCGCAGTCTACAACTTCGGTTGCGGAAGAGGAAGGAACATGAAACTGTATTCTCTCCGTCACTTGACCCGTTTGAAAATCTATTTTAATATATTTTAGTTTAAGGTAGATGAGCGCCTTCATTCTAAAATTGTCTAAATTAATGAAGAGCGCTTCGATAATGTTAGAATTTTGAAGGAGCCGCTCAGGAAAATCTACTATTTGAGTATTGGACTCCATGCAGTAGTCGCGTACTAAATTATTATGTGAAACATTAATGAGGGAGATGGTAGAGGTACCGTTGGTGTAGTGATCATTTGCATGCGTGTGTTGAAGTCTGTGCGAAGATCGCTGAAAGTGACTATCAAAAGAAAGAGGGCACAAATCGCAAGGAAAGGAGATGTTATCGTCAGAATCAACTTCACCTCCGGAGATTGATGCCGCTTTGCGTTGACACACACGTTGTTTGATGTGTCGAAGGAGACTGTGCTTCCTTGTAAACACATGTCCGCAGTCGGCACATTCCCACTCGTTGCCTTGTCGCGAGAGTCCTGAGCTGGAACTCACATCACCTGAAAGAGAAATCATTCTATCATCTCTGTTCAAGTCTCAGTGTATTGTTACAACCTACCTTGACTCAACAACTCTAAACTTTCCTCGAGAAGGGAGGGCGTTGGTGATGAAGTTGATGCCTGAAATTGAGGAAGATGCTATTAGCCACACGTTTGAGGGATATGAGTGAAGAAATTTTCAACTTACCATTTCAACGAAATCAAGTTTAAGGTTGATACTTCAACAAGATAGAGACTTCACTCAAATGATACGTCTCAAATTTGGAATTCACGAGAGAGCAGTTCACTTGTACGCCTCAAACATAGAATTCTCTAGAGAACACTTCACTTACACGTCTCAAAGACAGAGTGAAATGACACGAATGTCACTTTGCATATATACTTTCATATTCATCATTCATTGGCTGTTCATTCTGATTGGTTGCTTGTTTATACTTAAGAATTAGAAAACATTTCAAAGTTATTATTCACAGTCAACATGACAAGCCCTCCAAAAACATCGAACACAAATTGGAGTTCTCTTCTCCATGCTCATCGCCAAAGGCGCTCGTTGCACCAAACGCTCCAACGAAGGGGAAGGTGGAGAAATTACACCGACTCGACAACATTAGAAAGTTGTCATTAGCAGCGGATGACGAAGAGGAGAGTGTATGTGAGAAGGAGTGTCCCGACCTAACAGGCATACGATGGAAGTATCTGCAGTACGATACTGATGATGTGATGGAGATCACCAGCACCAAATTCCTCCATCAATTATGGGAATGGTACACCCCTAACTCCCAGCCACGAACTATGGCGGAGTGGGAGTACATCGACAAAGTGAGGCTCGCGGTAGAAGAACGGTTGAAGCAAGTGAACTGTTTTTGTGATCTGTGTGAAGGCAGACTCTGGGACGATATTGACGATGAAGACCTTTTGAAATACATGCCATAATAAATTTTTATTTCGTATTATCTTTGCTTTCATACTGACTTACTTGAATGGGGCTTCAGTGGATGATTTAACCATGTATACTTTTTCATTTGGAAATAGTAGCACGCTTAGTCTAACTTGTAAATCTTATAACATTTCATATGGGTGATGATGGTAGGTGAAATAGTGTTAAATAAAATTAAGATAGCTTACACTTCTGATACAGGGATAGCAATCGACTGCGATCCATGTGTAAAGAGTTTGTTAGACTACGGAAGAGAGAAGTGTGTTATGTTGCGTGTGGCGCGTGAGTGTCCTCCCATTTCATTCCATTCATCAATTCATCTCATTGATAGAGACAGGTAGAACTCATGGCTCTCATGACGTATGCAATGGATAGTTTATAAGGCAACCTTCGACAGCTGGCTAAATGTCGCCCAGGCGCGAATGCATACTACGTTGAGACAGAGGCAATCACTTGCAAACATGACGCAGAGAGGTTTAACAAGATTGACCATTGCCGAATGTCCCTTGCGGTATACATAGCTACGGGTTTCACCGCCGCCCTTTACAGGAACGCCCGTCGAAAGGAAGTATTACACCGAACTTCATTTGCAACGTTCAAGTTGACTGATAGCAGATTCAACTTAATGATAGTATTCGCCAGACATGAAAACCTGTAGAGTTGGTAAGAGGTTGACAGACTTTGAGCAGCTTGATAGCAAGCCGTAGAGAGCTTGATTCACCAGCGTTTTGCAATGGAGATGTTTAGAGGCCACCCATGACAAGATAGCTAAGACTCAACCGATTGGCGTTCAAAGTGCTACGTTGAGAACTGTGTCAAATGCCCAACATGAGACATGAGTTGTCCCAGCGGTTTCGGTCTAAAATATGACACACTCCCTTGCCACACTTGTCACTACGGCATCGTCCGCCGTCCCGAAGGAACACCCTGTCAGTGGAATATTACAGCAAAACTCTCCGTGTCTTGCTCGCTTTCAGTGAAAAGCCGCTTATACCATGAGAAGACTGGCTCAGAAATCATTACAAATGCTTTCATTGACTTCAGCAGGGTCGAAAACCCCAGAAAACCTCCAAAACTAGTGAATTTAAATTTTTCAACTTTTTAGCACTACTTATGAAATTTTATAAGTAGTCTATCACTTAGGGCAGGTCAATAGCGACCGAACCTTTTTTAAATCAAGTCAAACGGACTTGTAGAAGCAAAGTTAAAAGCCTTTAAAGTTTTGGAGTCTTTTATGGCCTGGAGACGAAGGCCATCTCCTGGCTAACCTCTAAGTCTGACGCCTTAGCTGATATCAGCAATGAAATTTTCTAAGTCGGTTTCTTACAGAAACCCGGAATTTGGAATGTCCGAAGCTATCATCGGAGCTCAGAGAGACGACCTACCTCTGACAATCGCTCTCGTCTTAATGACAAGTCTCTCTCGGTTCCCAGCTTATATAGTGTGTGGCGATCAGCTGATGACGTAATATCCATCATCCAAACACTTAAAACGCTTCTATCGCCGATTCTAGAGGTCCGATTGAGCTGGAAATATACCATTTCCATGTAGAATTTGACGCTGAATCCGAATCTGGCCTCCGTTTTCCCATCCGATGCTTCGTTTTGGATCTACAGCCCACAGCCATCGCGAAAATTCTAACTCGGTCGTTTTTTCGAAAAAATTTTGTGAAGAAAAATTTTTCTCTCCGATTGACTTGAAACTCACCATGTTGATAGAGAATTTCATGCTGATTCCAAATCTGAAATCCGTTTTCCCATCCGATGCTTCGTTTTGACGCTACAGCCCAAAACGTCCAAAATTCTAACTCTGTTGTTTTTTCGAAAAATGTTGAAAATTTTTTCTCTCCGATTGACTTGAAACTCACCACACAGATGCAGAATTTCACGCTGAATCCGAATCTGGCCTCCGTTTTCCCATCCGATGCTTCATTTTGACGCTAGAGCCCAAGACGTCCAAAATTCTAACTGTCGTTTTTCGCCAATCTCCCAAAATCTTAAATGGCGTCTCGCATCTACACGAAGACAGATATGAACAAGCCGTTTCTTTCAGTGAATTTGTCTCACTCTTAGCTTTCAAACGAGCTATTGCACGACAAAATCCGTCCACTGGAAGCCAAGATCGAAGGTAGCTCTCCCGAGGGGGGGGGACGTCAGCGAAAATTTTTCTCTCCGATTGACTTGAAACTCACCATGTTGATAGAGAATTTCATGCTGATTCCAAATCTGAAATCCGTTTTCCCATCCGATGCTTCGTTTTGACGCTACAGCCCAAAACGTCCAAAATTCTAACTGTCGTTTTTCGCCAATCTCCCAAAATCTTAAATGGCGTCTCACATCTAAACGAAGACAGATATGAACAAGCCGTTTCTTTCAGTGAATTTGTCTCACTCTTAGCTTTCAAACGAGCTATTGCACGACAAAATCCGTCCACTGGAAGCCAAGATCGAAGGTAGCTCTCCCGAGGGGGGGGGACGTCAGCGAAAATTTTTTCTCTCCGATTGCTTTCAAATTCACCATACAGATGCAGAATTTCACGCTGAATCCGAATCTGGCCTCCGTTTTCCCATCTGATGCTTCGTTTTGACGCTACAGCCCAAAACGTCCAACATTTTAACTCTGTCAAAATTTTGAAGAAACATTTTTTCTCGCCGATTGACTTCAAATTCACCATACCGATGCAGAAGTTTACGCTGATCACGAATCTAAAGTCCGTTTCACCATTCCACCACGACAACCTAGACGGTCGCCCACGTCAACCTAGGCGGTCGGCCACGTCAACCCACACGAGACCAACACACCCGAGTCTCACACTCTGTCGTTTTCGAGGGGGGGGACGTCAGCGAACATTTTGTGAACGTGGAGCAACCTGGCCGGCACACCACGACAGACCACAACCTCTGTCGTTCCAGAGGGGGGGGACGTCAGCGAAAATTCTTCGATGGCGGCCATCTTGCGCGGTCCAGAAGTGGAGTTTTACTTACTACTGTAGCGTAACCAGAAAACATCAATATACCAATGAACACACGAAATTCATCAACAGAAGGACCGATGTCACTTTCGTTCCTAAAACAGCAATACAATCTAATTTGTCGCACGATTTCTTCAAACAACTCATCATTCCAAAACAGTTCAAATAATTCGACGGGATTGAAATCTCTATATCGAGTGAAATTTGGTTCTGGAAACAATTGAAGTCCCGCAGAATGGATTTCGTGAAATAATTTGAAGGAATATACAGGCTTATTTAACTCTATATACGCTCTATCTAATAGGCTATATACGCCTATTTAACGACCTGTGGATCAAAAAAGTGTCTATGTTGTAGAACATTGAACACGAATCCAGTTTTCACTAGTTTTAGTACAGGGAGAAGTTTTATTTTCAATAAACCAGGATTATATGATTGCAAATCATTTAACGTAATTTATCTTATTTCTTGTAAAAAATGCGGCTTGCAATATGTTGGTCAGACTAAGCAAGCACTTCACTGTAGACTTAATGGGCATAGAAGTTCCATTTCTAGCGAAAAGAAAAACACTTTCATAAGTAATCATTTCCGTAGCGATAGTCACAGCCGTGATGACATTAGTATTCAAATTATTGATGTTATTAATGATCATGAAAATAATGAAGATCTATCAGGAAAACTGAATAAAAGTGAGGATTTCTACATAAAAACCATGAATACTATGTATCCCCTTGGATTAAACGACAAAATCTCGGGTGGTGGCTGCGTTTCGCAAGGTTCAATAAATGATGAATGTTATTATAACAGTCCAATCCCAAGACGGAAAAGAGGGCACGGCAATAGAAAGAAATCTAGAGAAAAGTTTTTCTTGAACAAAGATACTTTCGATCGACTGCTTAAAGATTTGAGAGATTATTTTAATGATAAGAAGTTTGCTAGATTTTATCAAACGTTAAAGTCAATTAATTTTCACACTTTAAAACAGTTGAATGCATTTACGATTAACGAAGACAGTGACTTCTCATACATTTTGTCGGCTTATTGCAACAACACAATTATAAATAATAATCCTATAAAAGATAAGGACAGCAAAGTCAACATAATTTTTCCTTTTAAAAATAAAAAGATGGATCAAGTTAATCTGAACAGTATTTTGCACGACAGTAATCTGAATCGACTTCTTCCGGAAAAGATTCGTAGTTATTATCCACCGTCAGTATTTTTCTCTTTAAATAACCCGATTTCTCTAAAACTGTGTAATTATAGTGCATTTCTTAAAAGCATCGACTCTGACAGTATGAGTGCAATTATACGAGAAGATTGTAAATGTAATGATCACAAACGTCACATATATGATTTTCATAAACACGTCATCACTGGTGACTTAAATTTTGTGAACAATGAAAATCTGAGGAAATTATTTGAACTAGGTACCAAGCATAGAACTGAAGATAATATTGACGATGCGAAACTTACAGATGAAATCGAAGCTGCATTAGACCGTCATATTGTAACGATGGCTAAAAATAACAAAATTGATATAGACAGCTTTCAAAAATGGAAACTCAGAATCATTAAAATTGTAAAAAACAGGTTGTTTCGATTCAAGACGATTGAACGTAAAAAGACTAGTACGTCTACAAAGATGAATCTGAGAAAGTTAAATGAAACAGACTTAGACGATTGCTTGGATTACATCCATAAGTTCTTTGTGGTGGCCCCTATAGACAAAGCCAGTAATAATTATGCCTTTATTTGCAAAAAGTTTTATCTAAAAGTTCTCCTAGAAGAGCTAGGTTTTGATATCAGTACTATGACCCCTTTGGGTAATATGACTTATTGTCCAGTTCAACGTAAGGCCAGCGATATCATACAAAATCATAACTTAATGATGACTAAGAAATTTAACACTAACTGTAAAGAAGAAAACTTTAAATTACCAAAAATTTATTGGTTACCCAAATTACATAAATCACCATATAAGTTTCGCTTTATTGCTGGAGCTAGACGCTGCACCACTAAACAACTATCAGTAAAGATAAATAAAGGTTTGGCCGTTATTAGGGAACACTTCAAAAGATACTGTACTGCCATTTACAGAAACAACGGAATCAATTATTTTTGGAGCATTCAGTCAACTGAAGAATTCCTAATGAAAGCCCATAGTGTAAAAGTAGATAATTTACAAGTATTTGATTTTTCTACTTTATATACTAACTTAGATCAAAGCGAGGTTCAAAACCACATTCATGCGCTACTTGATATCATTTTTAATGAAAGCAGTAGAAAATTCCTGTGTATTGGATACGATAAGGCATTCCTATCACAAAAAAGATACAGCGGTTATTCTATTTTCACGAAGGATACTTTCAAACATGCGATTTCCTACATAATTAACGAAGTATTCATCACTTTCGGAGATTACGTTTTTAAACAAAAATGTGGCATACCAATGGGAGGCAACTGCAGTCCTTTGTTAGCAGATCTTTTTCTACTACACTGTGAATTCTGTTATATGAGAGATATTGTTTCTGAGGAAAAGATAGGACTAGCACGTTTATTGTCAAACACTACCAGGTATATCGATGATTTATGCATCTTCAATTATAAACATTTTGATAAGATTATTCCTAGAATATATCCCCAAAGTCTGGTAGCAAACAGGAGTGGCAACAATAATAAAGAAGTAGAATATTTAGACGTCAAACTGAGCATAACTGACTCTGGATTAAATACATCAGTGTATCATAAAGTGGATTATTTCAGTTTTCAAGTAACTCTTTTGACCTTCCCTGAAAATAACATACCTCGGAAAACAGGAATTAATGTATTTAGTAGCCAAATAATAAGATATGGACGTATTTGCTCTTCATTAAATGATTTCATGGATAAAACCAGAAACACCTTTACGCTACTTCAGCACAGGGGTTATACCGAAACCGAACTGAGACTTTCCGCCGAAAAAGCTTTACATAAGCATAAATACATTTTGAGAAAATTCGGACTGTACTCAGCGAGACAGATCGCCTCATCTTGCCTAAAAGCCAATACATCGAACTGTTAAATTATAATTTAAGTTAAATTATAATTTTGGAGGCTGCATGATTCATGCAGGGCCCCGCTCGAATGGGTCTGAGTGTTCAGGAGCAGGGGCCGAAACACGAATCCTATTCGAGTTCCTGCTGATGACCTCTTCTATTGACTGATTTTGACGGACGCTTTTTGACATTAATGCCTTGAAGCAACTTTCCTGCCCGGCTTCCAACGTAGGGAAGATAAGGTCCGGGGCTTCATGGCATCTTGTTGACGGCTACCCAGATATTTCGTTTGACTGCAATTATTCGTTCACTATTTCGATAGTCTGCATTTCCTCGTTTACATGTTTATTGTTGGACATTTTCTGGTAATTGAAAATATTAAACTTTATTTCTGTAGAGAACGCAACAATCAGTCCTTCTCAGGATTCATCGGTATCTTTAATTTCATCTTTCTTCTTCAAACTGTCTCACTCTGTAATGGGATCCACCTGTATAGGATTAAATTCCTCGTGAATGAAAATACCACACCAAATGTCATTACGTAACAGAGATTAGGAGCGATAGAATTGGGAGGCACAACGTGTGTCCTCTTCAGCCTTGTAATAGGATAATTGTTGTCAAATCAACGAAGAATGAAACAGTTTTTACGCTATTTAGTAAGCATCTCACACATTAACTTAGGCATTTGAAAATCACATAATTACGTAAGTTGGTAATGCATTCCTTGAGCAATTTTACTTCTGTAAGCGTTTTACTGTAAGAATTGACTGTTTAAATGTAGATATATTAAGTATGTTGGTATAAATTCATACCTCTTTCGCGATAGTACAGTTGCCTAAATGATTGACTGATTTTAATTAGCTGTTCTTCTGGATCTTTTCCCCTGAGGTTGTACATTTTTCAATATGTGTTCTACCTATATTTACATGTAAAAATTGTACATATATTTGTACATATATGTAGATCTCAGGAAGCACATGTTGAAATACACAATAATATGATATTTCGTCATTGTAGAGGGTATTGAAATGCGAAGAATATGTCAGTAAAGTATTCTAATGCAGGTTCACACAATGGACGAGCCGGTGAAATATATCGATACACTGCACATGTAAAGATACATGCGGCTTTTTACAAATAGGTCTAGACGTTTATGGACTGTTTCTCCGACAGGTATGTAGACCCCCCTTCATGGGCGTATTTAGGGGGATGCCTGGGTGGCCTAGGCCCCCCTAAACTCATAAGTAGTAAAGGAGTTGCCTTGGTCCGGCCCTGGCCTGCTTATCTCGAGCTGTTCAGCCCGTAATCGGTGCCCAGGCCCCCCTAAACTGAAATCCTGGATACGCCTATAACCACATTTAGACAAAATGCTCTACCATGCATAAGCCTTCGACAGCATGTAACAAACAGAAGTAGGAATTTACGTTTTTCTGTATGTACATGTACAACCATATTATGGCCATTTTTGTTTTATTTTGAATATTACGGAATATACACAACCTCATTTTGTCTTTAATGTACTTGAGGACTCCACCCTAGTATGCTGCGAAAGCTTATCAGATGAAGTTATCAGATATTGCTTGCATAATGAGAAAAGTTGGTGAGAAAATATGTGAAACATTGTGGAAAGAGATTATCCTAGTGGTCGAGATCTGTCATGTAAATATAAATAAAAAATAGACTGCTGTATTATTGCTGATTCTAATGTTTGGATAATTGACAATGTGTATAGAATCTAATATATGACACTTATGTTCCGAATTATCAGCACAAAGATTGATTGAATCTAGAGTACTTACCTCAAACTCCCTTGCTGCGCCATGCTTCGACAAATGATGTTGTGTGCGCTGTCAAATAACTTCCAAACTTTACGCGGTGCAACACTGAGGGAAGCTTCACACCCAAATCAATGCAGGGATGCTGTGTAGCCAATCAGAAGCCAGTTAATTGTTGAATTCTCTAATAAGAAACACATGGTAGTTTCCTGGTCGAGATCTCGACCACTATGAACTAATGGGTTAAGCAGCTTACGGTTAAATTTGATGAGAACAAGCAAGAGATAAAAAGAGAGCTTTTCGGGTTGTGCAACGATCTAGGAAACGGACTGTATTTGGGCTGAACTTTAATTTTCATTATCATCTTCCCCCAAAATCAATCATTTTCAATCAATATATTAAAGTAGCTATTTCAAAATGCCAGTATACGAGAAATACATTCTGGTTTTGGAAGCTAATTTTTGACAATAACTGACCAAAGTTCAACCTGGTTTTTATGGGAAATCACTTTTTATAGTCACCGAATCAGGTAAAATCTATTGCAAATCTCAAATATACTGGAAGCTACAACTATTTGCTCAATATAGGCATATTATATTTGCCCTACTATTTAAATCATTATTAAATCCCTCAAATAATATTGATCTGGAAAATATCATGAGAATGTCCCTAACATTCCGAGATAGTCTTAGAATGAGCAGTTGTAAGGACTCTTGTCTATTAATTCTTTGACGATCAAGGATCCCCACACAGAGGTATTGTTCACAGACTTGATGTCAACGGAAAGCATCAAATTGGGTCTTGGTTCACTCACATGATTTAATGGCTCTCTTAGCAAGCTTTGAAAATCCAAGAGGTCACGCGGAAGCTGACAGAACTTTTAACACCGATTTCTCAAAATATGTGATAGTGTGGACTTACTACAGGCCTACCATGCAACTCGGAAATAGGCCCACGGCTTGAATTTTTTGACTTTGTGACCCATTGTCTAGCTTTTCTTTGAATGCAAAAGTATGTATGCCGGTCTTTAGAATGACCGTTTTTTACCATTAGCTTTTTACCATGACTTAGGATATGATGTTGTCATGAACTCTGCGGTCCTTACTTCAGCACCAATCGCGACATGCATGTGTAGTGACTGATGTCCTGTTCACTTCACACGCTTCAGCCTGTGATTTGCTTCAGAAAGGCCTAGCACTGCTGGGAACCATTCGAAACCATCGAAGTGAGATTCTGAATTTACTGAAGAACACAAACCGACCTGTTTCGTTGACAATCTTTGCCAACGACAATCGAATGGGTCAAAACGTGGAGGAATTCTTCTATCGTTGCAAGCATTAATGTCAGCTGCTTCAATTTAATTTAGACGGATGGTCTTCTGAAGTCGTTTATGAAGAAATATCTCTCTATCTCGCATAAGCGCGTGGAAGACGACGACATTCGTTGAACTTAAGCGGAGATCCGATTGACGCCGACATCGTCAATCCGAATTGTTGCAAAGTTGTTCGGGTTTTCTGAATAGACTCACTCCTCCTGTATATCCAGTTCCACAAATGACACGGCACTGCCCCAGGTGCCTGCCACCAATCTCCCAGCTATTGTGATGATTGTTCAAATCGAATGCACCGTCATTAGGAGAATAAATGCACACTTGGAATACATTTGTGTGTGTGGGAAGACTCCTATGTGATGCTGAAGGTAAAGCGTGCACTATACATTTATGTACACAAAGCATGCATGGTTTTCTACATTTTTGCCGTTGATTTGAATATGAAATTTTAACATTGACTTTTACGTAATTCGCATGCCTTCCTAGTAATGATGAGAAAATTAATCAGGCACATATACACTCAAACATGCAGCACAAAATTAACATCCTTTTTATGCAATATTGCATAAGAAGTAATGATATAATATAATAGAACAAATCTTACATTACAATAGCAACCGCTTCCAGGCGACCTCGGACAATCGATCTAATGATTCAATGCCTCCGGCTTTCACGAGGTCGAAATGAGATTTCAATGCGCCTTGCTCTTGACACGATCATGGAGGGTGTGCTTCACTGGTCTTGGTGATCTTCATGCCGCTTTAGCAATTCGAAGACTGGGCTCGATTCCCAGCCGGCAAGCCATTTTTCATGGTGGTGACAAGAGCAAGGCGCATTGAAATATCATCTCGACCTCGTGAAAGCCGGAGGCATTGAATCATTAGAAATCTTACATTATTAAATTTCAATGATTAGCCCTCAGAAACCTGAACATTTTCACACCCTGTGAGACTTGAGGGGGTCCAATGGGCCCCTTTTACAAATTCTTAGTTTATCTGCTTAAATCGATATCAGATCATTAGAAAAGTTGATTTTAAGTAAAACAATGATGTTTGCGTGTATCAAGTTGATATAACGAATCCTTTGAGTGTCTTTCAGCCTTCTCAGTAAACACATGCAAAAATGTGCTGTTTTTGTAATTGAACGACATTTAGCGCAGTATCAGTTGCACTATGTGGCGGTTTTATGATGTTTGCTGTCGCCATGTAACCTCAGATGGTTGATTTTAATGAAACTGATTTATTCCATGCAGCATAACCTAAGCCATAATTGCTGCATTTTAAGTCCCCCAAAACAACCATGGATATCTCAAACTCATCAATTACTGCTATGAGCAATGTTTTTAGTGTTGAGGTATGAATATCATGACAGCTGTCATTTTGAACATTGATTTATGCTGAGTTGTTCATTTAGGGCAGCCAGTCATGCACGAGCATGATGTAAACATGGGATGAATGAATGTCACTCATTATGAACCATCGTGCACATGCACAAAATCAGTTTTCATCTGATAGTAAAAATTTTGTTATGAGACTTTCTACACCCTCTGAGGGGGGTCCACTGGGTCCAGTGGACCCCCTTGGCCTATCTACCATACTTCTACTGATTCAATTAGAATGAAATAACACATACAGATTTCCTGTCAACAATGATGATTTTACATGGGCATGAGTGGATGATATATCCTCAGCAGAAAAGGTGAAATAGAAAAATGCGGCTGCGGGGTCCACTGGACCCCCCTCAGGTCTCTAAGGGTTAAATTATCTCAAATTTCATACTTTGTTGCTTGTACAAGTATTTATGATCGCAATTTTAACTCTTCACACATATATATTGGCTTAAATTTCATTATCAATAGATATTGTTTAGCACACGACTTCCACGATGGTGGGGAATATTGAGCACAACAGAATTTCAGTTAGTGTCAACAAAATTTTGACTGGCAACCCAAACATGCTATGCGATTTGGTCAAATCAGTCCGACAAATAAAGTTTAAGGAAAATTATCGCGATTTGTGAAGATGACACGCATGCAACAGGTGCAACACCTGGTTTAGGGCAGGTGTTGCATCTGAAACACCTGCAACACCCTTGCCGGCGTCCCTGCCTACTACCGTAACATTTGGCAATAAATCGTGGAAAATAGGATAAGTTAAAGCACGTAATGAATTTTGATTGACGCTGTACAGGAACATTCACTGACAATTTCGGCGAGCTCATTGTTCGAAACTCTTACATGTCAGTTCACGGTCATCAATGTAAATTCAGAAGATGTGAAATCAAACTGTAGTGGTGAGAGTTGGCAATTGACGTCGCAAATCACTGAAATCCCCTCACAGGTGAAGAAGTAAATCTAACCTCAGTGAATCACTATTGCACATTGTGAATCAAGTTTGCAAGTTGTAGACAAAATATTTCGCAATATCAGCATTCAGTCAGTGATCAAAATGTTCATCACACAACTTTTGCCGTTTGTAAACTTTTATTACATTGGAATTTTTTGACCGCTTAAAGTTTTCAATTTGCTTGCGTCTGATTAACTTTGAATGTGCAGTTAAAATTATCATGAATTATAAAGCAGGCCTGCAACTCATTAGGCCAGAAAATAAGCCAATAAGCGTATTACTGCTCATCGCACAAGGCATGTTATCAAAGTGCGAATAATTGCAATAAAGTGCACATAATATTGTATTGTAATACACAACTCTTACGTATGCGGAGTACGAGAAGTATGTCCATCATTCACGCATTTCAGGAAGGCTATTATGGAGATTCAGTTATGTCTAATGGCATTGGCTAAATAATGTCTGACGATAAAAGCCTTAACCAACCGGTACAGAGACAGTAGTAAGGAATCCTCCCAACTGAGCACAGCGCCCCCCCCCCTCTGGAGCGCGAGTTGGGTTGGTGTGATTCTGGGTCGACCGGCCGGGTGTGTCTTGGTCGACCGTCGTGGTTGTTCTTGGGCGGCGGTCTTTGTTTTTGGTGTGCAAGATTGGATGTAGGGTTATTTTGTGTTTAGATTTGGTGTCCTGATGAAATTCTGCGTCGACATACTGTGTTTCTTGGGTGTAGGTGTGGTTTAGGTGTGTTTTTGCGTTTTTTTGAGTGAGAAAGTGGCTGTAGCGGCTAAACAAAGCCTCGTACGTGAAAATGGACGGCGGATTTAGACTTTTTGGCTAATTTTGGTTCTAGGAGAGTTGTTTCCAGCGTCATAGGGCTAAAAATGAAGACTTTCGACCCCCCTCGGCAGCGTTCTTCCAACTTTGGTTCTAGAAATAGTAGAGAGTCGTGCGATATCTCGATTGAAAGCTCAGAGTGCCACAAATTCATTGGAAATCACAGTTTGGCCCTATCTTCCTTGGCTGAGGGTTGGGAGTGACATTGAGACTTTTGGTCATGTTCGAGCGCCGTCAGAGGGTTTTTGAGTGAGAAAGTGTCTGTAGCGGCTAAGCAAAGCCTCGTACGTGAAAATGGACGGCGGATTTGGACTTTTTGGCCAATTTTTTGGTCTAGGGGACTTGTTTCTAAAGTCGTAGGCCAAACAACAAAGAACTTCGACCCCCCCCCACCTCGGCAGCGTTCTTCTAACATTGGTTCTAGAAATGGTAGAGTCGTGCAATATCTCGATTGAAAGCTAAGAGTGCCACAAATTCATTGAAAAGCACAGTTTGGCCCTATCTTCCTTGGCTGAGGCTTGAGAGTGACATTGAAACTTTTGGTCAGAGGTTAGAGATCGGTCAGAGGTTGAATTGTGTGTTTTGTGCTCCAACGGGCGAACGAAGCATTGGACGAGAAAACTGAGACCAGATTTGGAAACAGCTTGATGTCATTGGCCAATGAGAAGCACATCCAATGAGAATCCAGCATTTCTCTATAAATAATGAGGTTTTCAGAGTGACAATCATTCTATCTTTGAGTCGCACAGGTGTCGGACGCACGTTCTCTCTCTACAATCCTATTACACTGTATATTATCCATCTGAAATGGTAAGTCGGAACCTTCCTTCCTCTCCTTCCTTGAGTGCTAACTTAATAGCATCTCTTTTTTTTCAGGCATCTACTACATCTACTACATTTACAGGACAAGATAGTGTTCAGGCGTTACAAGCTTCTCTACAATCAGATCGTCTTATGTTGAGGTCATTAGAAGAGACAACAAAGGTACATAATACTACCCCACTACAGCGTAAATTTAGACAAGCCATACGTTATTACGATCATAGTATAGTATTGCAAACGGGAATGATTCCTTCCACTGAAGTGAAGATATTGAACAATCAATATGGGGACTACGTAGTCATTCCTGTGAATCCATACATTCGTCGCCAACTCGATATTATTGAAGAGTTTGCAACATTAAATATGGACATCCCTACTCCCCTTAGCAAGGAATGGAAGGCGAGAGATGACAATGATACTCTATATAGAAAGATATGGGATGGTAAAAAGCTTTCTTTACCACTATCGCATTGGTGCTCATACTATAAAAAGGAAGGAGATGAAGTGACACCCATCAGATGTGAACATCATGAAGAAGGCACTTGGAATATTGGTTTTGCTATCTATGGAATATATTATGGCTATCACCAGAACAACAAATTAGCCTCTATATCGATGCATGCTCAATCCATCCTATATATACCAAAGCAACCAGACGTTCATGACATTATTGATCAAATCCTCAACGAGAGTGGTACAAAGCGCAAGTCAGAGAAGAATGCTCCGCTAAATGCAAGCCAAAGAAGGAGAATCAGTAGCCATTACTTATCTCTACCTTATGACAATTCGCTCATGTGCTTTGAGTGTCGTAGACGCGGACTTATCAGATACATTTTACTTCTTCGCTGCCATCATGTTATTTGTGTATTTTGTCGTGAACAGCATCAATGTAGTTCATCATTTTGTAATATGTTTTAAGACTTCATCAGATGAGTAAAAATTTGTAATTTCCTCTTTAGTCATCTATCATCATTTTTATGGATTGAGGGTGAACCTGTACAGGAGCTCAGTGCTATTGCTATGGACAATTGGTCGTATCAAATTGTTAGTGTCTACCATCAACATGCCAAGTGTGATCCCAACGCTGATAGCTGGGCGAGAAAACACATCTATGGACTTAATCAGCAATACTTGCAAGACTATGGCTTTTCTAATGAATGTGCTCTTCTTATTGACTTTAAAAGATGGTTAGCAGCTTTTAATGTTGTATGTATCTTTTGCAACGATCCTACTAAGGAGAAGAAACTATTTCCAAATCTAATCATCAATGATATTCTACTTCCACCTTGCGATAGTAGAGTTAATCAACACTATCATGAAGTCACTGAACCTTTTAAGGAATTGAGTGTTCCTATTTTAAATGTTCGTTGTAGTCCCTACATTCATAATCAATGCTTTTTTCCGCCATATCTCAACACTGCTAAAGTGATGTTTGGTCATCACTGCTCTTTATATGATAGCTACCAACTGTATCTATTTTATCTGTTTAAAACCCAAAATTTGTAATGCTTGCTTGTTAAAGTCGTTTAATAAATGCTTTATGAAGGGATTTTTTATTTTCATGCAACGGGTGGGATAGATGAAGGATGATAATGTCCTTCTCAAATGATTGTGGAACATTAAATTTTCATAGACAAAGCTTATAGGGAACCGTTCAAGATTATGTGATAACTTTTCATAAAGATGAGATCAACATCAAATCAGTTATTGGTAATACTAGCACTCTATTTTTGAAGTTAATGAATACGTTTTCTAATAGCATTGTAATGGCGAGATTAGTTGCAAAAATTCATTTCAGCCATTTTGGGAAAGAAGAGGTAGAAGATCGTTTCTCCCACTTTGCTTCTTATTTGATGGAAGTTGCAGATGATTCCGAAAATTTTTTGAAAGATATATGGGAAAAATTGCTCAACGTCTTGATGCATTTAACTATCATGGTAGCAGTTTAGTGATTGAAGCAATTTCACATCTTCACATTCAACATTGTATAAAAGAAACTTAAAGATGCAATGGCACTTGATCGTAGCACAATTGGTTTTCGAGTTGTGTCTGCTTATTCTCAAAGTATATTCCTTCTGCACATGTGTGTATTATTTAGAAAAGGCTAGCAAGTTCATGTCTTCAAAAAGACTAGCTTTAGAAGTTGCTAGCAAGAGTGAAAATATGTGCGATGTATGTAAGCGAAAGGATGGAAGTGAAAAACGCATCTTTAACCCTCATCAGCCCGGATCGCCTCTCATCGCATTCCGCCCAGCAGACTACATATGTAGTTCCTGAAGTCTATAAAGTTGCTTTTAATTCTATAACTTTGTAGATCACTTGGGGGTTTAAATTCTGGTCCTGCAAGTCTTTTACTACAACTATTTATGCAAACTTAAATCGCAAAAGTCTTCAGAAATGAATGACTGTTAAATCTATGCTGGCTCAATAGACCAAAAGATGGACATCATCCACATTTCATCTGATATGTCGACATTTGATTCGTGAAGATGCATGTAATCATGAACTGCCCGCATTTTACAAAGCAAACTGTGTTATGCAGTAAATACTATACTTGCTAACTCATGAAATAACACAAATTACAAAGACTGTAGGCCTACCATGCATGACAGAATAACATAACAAATGTAGCGCTAACTGCAGGCTACTGTATTTATACGAGTTAGTATATACCAAATGCAGTTCATTCATTCAAACATTCAGAACATGCTATACGGCTGGTTTTGTGGATGGAGCACACTGGTCTTGCGCAGTGAGAGCATCTATGTCTTGTTGATTTTCCACAACTCGAGATAGCTAAGCATTTCCGAGGTCCGGAGCCTGCACTCACCGCATGAGCTGATGGGGATGGCTTCAACCCGAACTGATGAAATACGATTTTGCTTTGTGCATATACTTTAGCATCTCTGTAGCGAAGATGAATATATGGTGCGGTGAACTGTTCGGCAACTTTCTTGATAAAGAACTTTCGAGGCAGTGCATATCCATTCATTTCCATAATGAGAAATGAAGTGAGCAGAGTCACATCTAGGATATTGAACAAAAACATCAATGGGTAGCGGCGGGTCTTCCGTTTGCAACTAAAGTCTTCAAACCTGCTATCCATCAAGTCTGTGCCACCCTTGTTGGCATTGTAATCCAGGATTATGCTTGGTTTTCTGTCAACTCTCGAAGAAATTTCTAGTTTGCTGTAGAAAGATGACATCAGCAAGACGTTCTTGCTCTTCTTTGGAACATAAGAAGTCAACATAATGCGGTTGTCAACATCGAACACAGCTGTTGTGTTTTTCACTTCTCGCTCTTTGACAGTGCGAAGCTCATGTGGTACATCTCGACGATTGGCAGGTAGCTCCCGTCGCTGCAAGACCCTTAGACAAATGATCATTCAAAAGAGAGTGTGAGGTGAAATACCTGTCCATGTATACATGTACGTTGCAATTGGAACCATAATACGGTTCAGTGAGCTTCATGACAGTCTTTTATGGGAGACCAACTTCTCTTGTGACACCCTTGCCACTGTAGATAACTGCATTTAATGGGAAGCTTTTTTTCGAATCATTCAACCAAAATATTTTAATGCCATATTTCGTAGGTTTTTGATGGTACATACGCCCATGCTGGAGCATATCCACGATAGCCGTACAATTGTTCATCCACCGCAAGATTCTTTGATGGAATGTAATGCTTTCTAAGATTGAAAATGAACAAGTCCCATATTTCGCGCACAGCCGCCATTTTGTCGGTCTCCTGACGAGAAGGTCGTGTGCGTTTCTCGTCTAAAGTCAAATTTTCCAATAGCTGTTTCAGACGATTCTTAGATAGAGCACAGCGGTAAAACGCAGGAGAGTCTGAGGAGTCGTAGAGGTCGCTCAGAGCCGACACGTCGCTTTTATCGGCACCTGATCGTATGATGATTCCAATTCCAGCCGTCAATTCTTCATGCGTAAAAACTTTTTGCTTCTTGGCACGCATTCGTCGATTTGTCAGACGCAAGATGGATCGGAGCATCACCTCAGTGACGAACAAATGAAATGATGAAGCTTTGTCAACTGGATCTTCTCGTGGTCCTTCACGGAAATTCACAATATTGCGCTGAATGCGGCGATTTACAGAAGCTGCACGGTTCCACTTGATGTTATTCGGAGAAACGTAGTATGCGATGGATTCTGGATTAGACGCATCGCTGACACCACTAATGCTTGTCGACGTTTCATCACCGGATGATGATCCTTCCTCCATGAAGACATCTGCATCATCACTGTCATGAAAGTATACCTGAACACCTGGATTTGGAAAAAATTGTATTTCGTTGTCGTCGGATTCATCAGCAGCCACTCCATCGCTTTCATGCGCACATTCATTTTCTATGTCCGAATTATCGGTGTCTTCAGCAATCAAAATAGCAATGTCACTAGGAGTGAGAATTCGCGACTTTACTCGAACTCTCATTATGTTGAAATGACATAGTTGGACGTTGGCAATCAATGAAATACAATAGATTCACTTCACTAGCAGAATTCATCAACAATTTGAAATCAGGACATAGAAAAATGCTTGTTCGGATGCAATTGTTTGGAATGACGTAGAAAGTTATCTCTGGTGAATAGTCTGAATGTAGCTTGGATCAATAGAGTTCTTGAATCTTTGAATTGACATTGCCATCTAAATTATGCAAAAACTACACATGTAGTCTGCCGGGGGCGAATCATATGATTCCTCAATATTTCTTTATCAAATCAACGCATCAAGATGTACTTGTTCACAGCTGCAGAAGGAGCCTCAACATTGTTGGAAGTGAAATTTGGTTGTATTTCCTGTTGTATTTTAGTTGTGATGATTGCTTGAAAATCGCAAAACTACAAATGTAGTCTGGTGGGCCGATGAGGGTTAAGAGATGTAAGCATAATTTCTGCCAGTGCTGTTTCATCCGATACTGTATTCAACTTTGTCAATGTAGTCACTGTGATATAGCTCATTTTCAGTGTCACTTCTGTCATTAAAGTTAGCACCTATGCAAATGTGGAAAAAATCAAGTTGTAACAATGGTTAAGAGAAAAATGGCGAAACGCAAAAGTCGGAAGTCTTGAAAATATTCTGAGGCCATTCGAGCTCTTCAACGAATGAAAGGAAATCAGCGATATAATGCTATACAACATGCCAATGATAAATTTATTCGAGAAATTGTTTCTCATGTGAGAAGTTTGAGGACAAAGAAATTATCACCACAACAACGAAAGTTACTTAAGCGACATACTACAAAATTGCGATTCATCTCCAATCCTAAAGTTGCCCGTCAAAGAAAGAGGAAAACTGTAACACAAAAGGGCGGTTTCCTGTTCCTAAAGTTGCCCGTCAAAGAAAGAGGAAAACTGTAACACAAAAGGGCGGTTTTCTGTTAGCTCCTGTAGTAGGTGACTTATTGGGTAGGATCTTTAATCCTAAGCGTTAATTATGCAAATATTGAATCCCAAAGTATTAAAATGGATTTCAGACTTCAATGTGATAAAGTTCTGACCGTATCAGGTCCATCCCATGCAGGTAAAACTGTTTTCACTCTGAATTTGCTAGATAAAAGAAAAGAGTTGTTTAGGGAACCTATCAATCGAGTGATTTGGTGTTATTGCATTTACCAACCGTCACTCTTTCAGGAATTGCAACGTCGTAACTTAATTCGAAATGAAGGAATTATTCCAGTGAATAAGATTCAGTCCAATGATGTCGTTGTATTGGATGATCTATTAAAGGAAAGCAGGAATTCTAAAGATGTTACAGATATGTTCACTCGCGCAGCATATCACAAAGGATGCTTTATAATCTATATCACGCAAAATGTGTTTCCTGATAGGAAAAAAGCCCGCACACGAAACCTGAATACACACTATTACGCTATTTTTAAGAATCCACGAGATTGAAGTCAATTTGAAATTTTAGCGCGACAAGTTGCGCCAAGAGGTTCAAAAGCCTTAATTGAAATTTTTCAAGCAGCAACTGAAAAACCACACGGCTACTTATTTATTGATTTTACACAAGAGTGTCCGGAAGAATTTAGATTTCGAAGTGATATTTTGAAAGAGCCTTTGATTATCTACAAACTATGAGTTCTTATTTTCGCATGGTTGTTATTCCTCAGGATGAATTGACTGCCATGCAACAGGTAAGACAACCTCTCGCAAATCAAATTTATAAGAATGAATTAAATTATCAGCAAAATGTGCATACCAAAGATCCACATCGTGCTGTATTATTGTAATCGGAAACTGTCGAAGAATTAAAAAGTTGGAAGAATAAGATGCGTGACTCTGCTTCGACTGCTACACCTTTAGCATCTCGTGCACTGCAATGTCCCTTTTCAACAGCATTGAACCATATCTCACTGTGAATGATAGAGGTGAAATCATTTCAGATGAAAATGAAATTATTAACGCTTCACATTATGAAGACTTGATTCAGTATGCAAGACGCAGAAAGCGCCGTCAAGGCTATGTCCCACCTGGTTGGTCTTACTTTCTTAAACTATTGAAAAAGCACAATGTTCCAAAATTTGCTTTGAATAATGAAACATTGAAAGAACCTGATTCTATTTCAGCAGTTGATGCTACTTCATCTATTTCACCGGTTAAGAGTAAAATGAAAATGCCAAGGAATTGGTTTAAGAGATCACCTTCTAAATCTCCTCCCACACCCATCAAGCAAACAAGGGGAAGAGAACGTTGTAGAAGAACTCCTCCAAAGAAATACATGTTCTCAGACTATTAATATGAAGCAGATGTGTTGCTTACCATGTAATGAGCCGCCGGAAGTAAATGTAACTGTAACTTGTGCTTGCTGTGCCAGCTCTCATAATGAGACTCCTAAGCAATGTAAACGTAAATCCCATAAATCCTGTGGTTGCTGTAGATGCAAAAAGGTAAGAAAGCAAAAACATGAGAAAAAGGAGGAAAAGTCAGTCGTCATCGGATGAACTTTTAAAGTCAATATATTGTGATGTAAAGCATCCTGCAGAATTTGCATCTATAAAGAAATTGTCAAAAGCGAGCGGTCTTCCACACTCACATGTTAAACAATGGTTGAAGGGTCAAGCTACATATACACTCAACAAACAAGCGAAAAAGAAGTACCGGACCCGTCATTATATTGCTCATGAACAGTGGCAAGCAGATATGTGTAACGTTGCTGCTATTTTAAAACATAACTCGGAACACAATTTTATCTTAACCGCAATTGATATTTTCTCGCGTTATGCGTGGCCTCAAACTTTAAAAACTAAAGAAGGTAAACGAGTAGCAAACGCATTCCAGTCAATTTTCCGAGAGGGTCGTATTCCAAAGAGAATTCAGAGTAATCAAAAAAAAGAGTTCGAAAATCAGCATGTGGGAGGATTATTTGAGAGATATGATATTGAGCTGTTTAGTGTAAAGAGTGCTTATAAGGCTGCACTAGTTGAACGTTTTAATCGCACATTAAAAAATCGCTTGTGGCGACATTTCACTGCCAACTTAACACAAAATTGGACAAAGGTTCTACAAGATACGATTTATGCCTACAATCACTCTATTCATCGTTCTATTGGACTCAGACCAGCGTATGTGAATGCTGACAACGTAGATAGAGTGCGTAAAACATTCCAACGCAAGCGTAATAATGCAAAAAGTGATGTCAAAGTAAGTGATAAAGTTCGCATATCAGAAGTTAAGAGTGTTTTTGCCAAAGGTTTTCTCCCGAATTGGACAGAAGAAATTTTCACAGTTTCAAGTATCAATAAAAAAGACTCCCCAACAACTTACAAGTTGAAAGATTACGATAATGAAGAAATTAATGGTAGCTTTTATCGTGATGAGATTGAGTTTGTCACTCAAAGTGAAACATATTTAGTAGAGAAAATCATTCGAAGTAAGAAACGACAAGGTGAAGAATGGTGTCTTGTTAAATGGTTCGGTTATCCTTCAAGTATGAACTCTTGGATGCGTCGTGCCGACATCTTTTATCTACGCGATCGTCAGTGATTTATGCAAAGATATAACTTGTAATGTAACAGACTAAGTTATGAATCCGACTGCATCGTTTTATTCACGCCCCTCCTATCTAAGTGGCGTGGGTGCAATTTACAGCGGCACTCGCCGTCAACGTGGAGGTAGCATCTTTGGTGCGCTGAAATCTGTTGTAGCACTTCTCTTATCTACTGTCGGAAGATCTTTAAAACGAACTTTTTTCAATAATGCTGTTGGTTTTGCTGGTGATGTTGTTAATGATATCACCAGTGGTAAAAATGTAAAGAGTACTTTACTAAATCGTGGGAAGGAACATGGTTTAAGAACATCACAGCAAATTTTTAATGCTACTCAACAAAAGAAAGCACCTAAACGAATGAATGTTAGAAGAAAAAGAAAACAGAGCGGAGGTGGTAAGAAGCGAGTTTCGAACAAAACTGATGAAAGGCATTCACGCAAACGTCGCGCGCGCTGTAATCTTTCATCAAGTGCTAAACGACGACGCTGTCATAACTTCTAATCATGGAGTGCAAAACTTCAGGCTTTTGTTTATTTGATCAACAAGCAATACAGACAGATATTCTTAGTTCACGTATTGTAGATCATCATCCTCGTACAGCTGAAAATACTGGACTTATTGAATTTGTCTTTCCTGGCGCTAGCGATGATTACATTGATTTCAGTTATGCGATGGTTGATGTGAGGTTTAGAATTCAACAAGAAGATGGAACTAAAATTGAATATGCACATAAAGTTGGTCTGAACAATTTACCGCCGGCTACATTATTTCGCGATGTTTCTCTAACTATAGGAGAGCAACAGGTGGAAGGTGGTCAAAGCGATTATCCCTATAAAGCATATTTGAATGCTCTATCACAGTTTCATCCAGCAGCTCAAAACAGTCATATGGAATAGAGATGGTATAGAGATCAAGCAGCACTATTTCATAGTGAGACAAACACTGGTTTTGTAAAGCGATCTGCTTCGATTAAAGATAGTAAAAAATGTCAGCGATATGGTCCACTTAATTTAGACTTCTTTAGACAATCAAAATTTTTACTCTGTAATACCAGTATCCGACTGAAACTTACATTGAATAATCCTGAATTTTTGTTGAATGCATTCGCTTCAGTTGTGAAATTTAAAATTCATGTGGAAGATATTACAGTATACATTCGTCGAGTGGTGGCTACTCCAAGTGTAATTAGAGGACATACCTTAACTACAACAATGCCATTTATTCTATTCAACATACAAAGCTTCTCACATTTAATATTCCTAAAGATTAAAAGAGTTTTATGAAAGATAGTCTTTTTCCATCGGAACCGCTAGTGCTCCTCATGGTAGCAATGATTGAAAATGATGCATTCAATGGTAATGTCAAGAAGAATCCTTTCAACATCAAACACAACAATTTTGCGTGTAAATGGTGTTAGTCATCCTGGTCCGCCCTATAAACCAGATTTTACTTCTTATCAATTTCCGCGTACTTATGTTGATTATATGAATGTCTTTAGCTTTTACAACACAGACGATACCAACGGACTCACAATGAAAGAGTTTAAAAATGGATATACTATTTATGCATTTGATTTGACTGCCGACAGCGATATTTGTGCACCTTATCGTCAAGCTAACGTTCCTCATAATATTCGCTTGGATCTGGAGTTCAAAAGAACGCTAACGGAGACGATCAATGTACTAATTTATGCAGTCTTTGTTTCAGGTATTGAAATAACTAAGTATCGTGACGTGATTCTTCACTATAATCGCTAATGAGTTGGTTGAATGCTGATGATATTAAGACTAAAGTGCAGCGTAATGCAGATGAAGCTACGCTGAAAGCTTTTGATAATGTCCATTCGCTAGATACCTTACCGACTACTTTAAAACAGTATCCCATCTTTATCGTATTAAACACTCACTCACAGAATTTAGAAGGTGAGCATTGGAAAGCTATCTTTATTGGAAAAGACAGACGTGGTGAACTATTTGCTCTCTTGCTCAACCTCTGAATATACCAACACAGCAGTGGTTGAGAAAGCATGCTCCGTCAATATCAACGAAATTAGCGCATACTGCAACATTCACTTTCATCAACTTGTGGTGCTTTCGTATTGTACTTCATTTTAAAACGTTTACATGTACACCAATTTAAATCTGTTATTCAAAAGTTTTCATGCAATCCATCTTCTAATGAAAAGATGATTCGTATGTTCTATAATGATTTGAAATAAAAAGCATCATGTTGGAATAAAAATTGTTTTTTTTTACAATCCGTTGGTTATGTACGTACTCGATTAGATAGTCTAGGATCGTATCTGCTTGCATTTCAGATTTCAGTCCAGTAATGATAACTTTACTATTACGAAAGATTGCAACATGTACAGGTAACCAGCAACTAATGAGAGCCGCGGGAAAAAGTTCTGGTTCATAACACAAATTGAAACTGCTAGTATGAATCTTTAATGACGATACATCTTCACTCAATTGAGTAGAGATCACCATATTTTCCACAATCAGATTCGATATCACACACTTCTCCCTCTTCCATATCCGTCGTAGTAGTTTCTGCAACTCTAAGCGCATTAACCGCGCTGATGAATGAGAAAGGGTGCCGAGAATCTGAACAGTTCCATTTGGGAAGAGTTGAAGATTCCGTAAATTGCTCATCTTCACCACTAATTTTTGCGGTCGACCCGGATAATACTTGCTGCTTGGAATTTGTTGATGTAATGTTGTGAGATCGATTTTCGTGTAGAGTCTGATGCGTCGGAGAATGTTGACGATGGTGTAGCGATGACGTTTCATGATGAAAAAATGAGTAAATAGAACGATGTATCTTCCTTTTTTACTTTTCCCAACTGCCTTGATGAAACGTGAAGTAGATAGAAAATTGTGAATGATAGATTTGAATTTGCTGTTTGTTGAGTCGCAACCATATGCGATTTCCTATGCGTGAATATTCTTTCATATAGAAGTATTTTAAGTCCTTCATAATATGATTTAGAGACTGAAAATGTCGATATGATAAAGCAAATACTCTTCTTACATTTACAGTTATAATATTTGAAACATACGTGTCGTTCATGATCAATCTCAATATATTGTGGAAAATCCAATTTCCAAGTCTTCATGATGGAGTGTCACATTGTGTTGAAGATGGTGTCTGATTAAGATTTGCGTAGCAATGCCATGAACTCGAGTCGAATGAATGACATAATGGAGCGATGTACACATTTTTTATATTTTTCCTAATTACATTTGCGAAATGAGAAATAGATGGGTAGATGAGAATGATAGATTTTTCATTTCTGTGATGTTGAAGCCAACTTGATTACCCAAGGAGATCAATTTCAGCGTTTTGAAATATTCCAAATCCATCATGATATCATTAAGATTAAAAAATTGTCGCCATGTTAATGTAATTTCTTTCGATGTATTTCCATAACAGTTCTTGAAATGAACGTTTCCATCGCGATCAACTTTAATATATTGTAGAGAGTCCAAAATACAAGTCTTCATGATGTTATGCAAATTGGAATGTATAGATTACCGAAATGAAAATGTCATTCTATAATGTTTTGCTTAGAAATGTGGCAACAAATAGTTTTGTTGGCAATCGAGCTGCTGTCTTTTCTACTCCCATTGATAATACACAACAGCTGAATGGGAATTGGGAAGTAGGCGTCACCCAAGTTGTTCACAGTAACTATGTCTATACTTTTGATCATGAAGTGATGACTATTAATATGAGACGTACAGATGCCTATCAGTGTGAAGAGGGATGTCGAGTTTACATTCCGAAATGGCCAAAGAAAGATTTCTCAACATGTAAAAAATTCGTATTTGATTTCCTGAATACAGCATGTAGACACATTGTAGAGTTTACTCCCCACAATGGTGAATATGATCATATGTATCATGCAGTTGATAAAGATTGGGATGTTGCTTTGAGTCCGAGTTTAAGACATGATTTAGGTTACTTTGCTAGCGCCTTGACAAGCTAGCTAATTATAAAGCTAATTACTATCCAAGAGGTTGCAAAAATTTGATTTATAAAGAGAAAGCCTATCATGTGGATCTTATTCCGAAAAATGAAAAGACGTTGGTGAAGAAGATTGTGATTAAGGCAAGAAAGACGAACATGACTCCTGAAGCATTATTGAAGAAATTTAATTATCTCCTTCTAGTAGATGGTGAGTAAGTGGCAACATTAGCTTACAACAAAGGGTCTAATTATATCGTAATCAATAAACTAAAGGATGATGATCTACTTTTAGTTTGTTCAGAAGATTTTCATCAGTTCTTGCGACATCGTTCTGTAGCTCTTCATGGAAAATTTAATATGCGCTATCTGGGACATAATAGTTCAAATCAATTTGATACAGAATGGTCCGCATCTTTATACATAAAGTGTATAGATCCTTTAGGTGGTATCTTACATAAAACAAGAGTGTTGACACCTCGCATTGTCACTTCAGTGAAATTGGCTATAAATTATTTGAATGAAGTGATTAATGAACAGCATATTTCTTTTTCTGAAAAAGAAGGTGTTCTGTCTCTTAGTGTAAGTGGGAAAATATTGAGCTAATTATGGACAATACCCTAATGGACATTTTAGGATTTGATCAAAATACTTTTAAAAGTGGTACTGTAACAAAAGTTAGCGCGAGCGTATCGTTATCGCGTCGTATTAACTATTTTCAGATATATTCCAATATTGGTGAAGATGTACGTGTAGGAGATGTTGAAGCTCCACTTCTAGCAATGATACCCTACCAACCAAAAAGCAATAGTACTCTATCTGAGCATACTTTTCAGAAAGTGCATTATGCAAACTTGAAATAAAACTATATACCACAAATTGATATTGCAATTTATGACGATGCTAGTGTGCTGATTGCTTCAATAAAGATGCTGTCACAAGTATCACACTCCATTTCCGAATGAAGAATTAATGCAAAAGTGTGGAAATATATTTTTCCAATGTGAATGATATGGAAAGTGAAAATAAGGATTCGTTTCTAATTAACTTGCCCAGCAATGCTTCTATGAATAAATTTCCCAATAGTGAACCATCAGACTATCGAGGAGAAGTAAATCGTAAATCATCTCTAGAAGGTGAATGGGAAGTAGGTGTTTCCAGCATTTGTTATGATAGTAATATTCAGAATGTGAATGAATTGGAAGAAATGGTATTGACTCTTCGCACCCATGATGGAATAACGATGAAAAAATCATTCGAGTTTCCACACAATTTAACATCAGATGGAAAGTGGAATTATGAATGGAATCAGTTAGAATCATATTATTATGGATCATCAGATGAAGATAAAATCATTGAGGCATTCAATAGTGGCAATGCTTCTATTATGAAAAATAAGGGTCAGAAAGTTTATGAGTTTACTATCTATGAATGGCACGGAAGACACTTCTATCGTTTTCACTCTTTTACTAAAGGTCTTACATTGAGGTTGGATAATGAATTCTATTCACATCTCGATTTTGGACACAGTCTGGAACTGACATCAATGGCTATTGCAAATGTTACAAAAATCTATTCAAAACGAATAAACAAATTTCATTATAAAGTAAAAATATTTGATGAAGATGTTGTAGAATGTGAAGAACGTATCATTTTGAAAAAACGTGGTGTCAAGCCTTTGACACTTATTGAGTTAGTAAAACGATGGAATGAGACTGTGTATAAGAAGTATGGAGAGAAAGTCATGGCTGAGAAGGATAAGTTGGTTATTCAGAAATATAATGACAAACTTACAGTTTATTTCTCTCCAACCTTGCGTCATTTTGTAATACATGTATCGCCTATTATTGGAAGCGGTTTGGTTTATGCTTCTCATGAATATCACACTAAAGCTGATTCAATTAATGATGAATGGTGGGTGGACATCTATGGTGATCGCATCAAGAAAATTTACCAATCTTATCAAGAAACTAAAGTTAGTATCAATACAATGCCGCGTCTATACAATACAGTTGAAAACTTTATTCGTGTCATAAATCAATATATACAACATAAGTTGAAGCAAGTGTTGAAAAGTAGATATGATGCAAAGGCACATCACATTTCGTTTTCAATTAAAAATCAAAGTGCTGTTTTGAAGCTGGTTGATCACATTCAATGTGAATTGAGCAACAATTTGAAAAAACTCTTTGGCTTTTCATTGCTACAAGATAAGTTTACTACTTCATATACGATTGGTGTAGGATTACCAATGACACTTGATAAACATGAGCAACATCGCTACATTCAAAGTGATCTGATTTCACCTATTTTTGCTGGTGAGAAAAAAGAATACATTTTACGTAATTTCATTCATGATAAAGACGCTTCCGATGGAATCGTTGAAAATATGTTTGAACCTATTTTCTACTATCCTGTTATCAAACAAACTATCCCGTCTATTTCTCTCAAAATTACAAATAGTTTACATGAGTGCATCCATGTGAAAGATACTAAAATCCTCATAACTTTAGTGTTTCGGAAAACAGAGTAAAGTCATTTTAAAATTTTATTGAAATAAAAATATATGTATGAAAAAGTGTTTTGAAGAAGTGCTGACAAAGTGGGAAAATCTTTTCACAGATATAGTGGGAATGAACTGATTGTAGGCATATATTCACAAGAAAGTGCAATCTAAAGCGATACATAAAGCAACAATGAATATCAACAAAAATATCATGAAAATACTTATTTAAGAATGAATCTATTTATTTACACATCCCCTGAATGTGGTAGTGTGAGTTTAATTCTTTTGGGTGGTGATATGTTTGTGCCAGGATGTCCATGTGGAAGAGATATGTTATGTCCTATCCAACACATCTTATCCTCCCACGCTGAAAGTGCTCGCTTCCTAAATGTATGAGTTTTTACCTCATGTGTCTTTCAAAATAAGATGGTCATGCTGACAAACGTTATGTTCATATTTATGTAGGCCATCTTATAGACCCTATGTTTCATATTTACAACAAGCGATTTAGATATGCCTTTTGCGCGTTTAATACTGTCACTGGAGTCTCTTGGTTTCATACAATACATTTTAGGGCGAAGAAGAATCATTTCCTTAATTTTCTTTCCTGCCATTTCATCTTTCAAGCATCCTAATTTTGCTTTATTTTTAGTAGAGTATAGTGGGTGATCTGTGAAATAATTTGATGTATCAAAATATTTTTCTAAAGATTTTCCTACTTCATTGAAATTTAAGTCTTCCTGAGCAGCGATACTTAAAAAAACTGTCGGTATCACCGTCCAGCAAACGCACGTCTTCAATTAGAGGGCATGGTTTCAATATTCTGTAGAAGAGTTGATACATTTCAAGCTTGGAATAATCTAACACAGCTTGTCCAATGTAGATGGACTTACACAACTCTACTTCTGATTTTATCATTTTAACACAAACCAACTCATCATCTATAATATCTCTATCAATAAAGAGAGGTGATGTCGCTAACTTTTGAAATTTATCACAAAGTTTTAATTCACAAGTTTATAGTTAATACGCTTTCTAACGTCCTCCATCGTCTTACCAAAAAGACTATTATTCTTAAATTTATAGAAATCCTTTTCAAAATTATTTTGGGCTAGTGCACGTTTCTGGCTGTTACTATCAATATAAGGTTTCAGAAAGGCTTTCTGTCTAAATTTGACAATGCGGTGAACTGTTTTTAAAATCATTCCCATTTCTAAATTAAATTTTAAGTCAGAGAATTGAGTAAGAAAAAGTTTACGACAAGTCTTATACTTGGGCTGTCCGCTCCCTTCTAAATCTTTATGAAAATGCTTCATATTTTGAGTTAGTGGAAGAGACTTAAGATTTTGAACGAGAGATGCTAGTGATGAAGCCATGAATTGATAGGAATCTAAAAATTTTATATCAAAATAGACTGTCTTATTTTCCTCAGTTTTGTCAACTGCTACTTTTGCTGTCATGGCCATGAACTTTTCTCTCGTTTGAGCTATTACACCTAACTTCCACTCTTTCAGTTTTCCTAATCCCCCTTTTATTATCATATGACTGTCATAACCTTTGAAGTTATGAAAAATAACGGGTAGAGTACGCCGTTTCAGTCTCAGTGAAAAATTACATCTTGTACATAGCGCGTTTCTAAATTTACCAATGATGTGATCATGGTCGCGCACTTTCTTGATTTTATCTTCATCAAAAGTTTTATAATATTTTGGGCAGACTTTGCAACTTTCAAATTTTACTTGATTATCTGCTGACGTATTCAATGATCTGCGTTGGAGTTTACTATCATAGTTTTGCTGAAATTTGACAGGGCTTTCGAGGAATTGTAAGAATTTACAATTACAATCCTCACCTTGCCAGACGTGCATTACATTATTTTTATTTTTGAAGTAATCATGCCTTACCTCATAACATGATATGGCTGCCGCTTTATTGGTGTTATCATCAATATAGCATTCGATGTCAGCATAGATGACGCGAAGACGACTTAATTCATCACCTTTCTCTCTATATGAAAACTCTTTATCTTTGGGCATGCATTCTATTTGCAGTTTACCTCGCTTACACCATTCATAATGTGTTTCAAATTTATCTTTTGACCAGAAGGGGCGCATACAACGTTCACATATGAAATATTCTCCTCTTCTAGATGTTAAGTGGGAATATAGTCGAGTCATTTTAGGAATACCACAGTAATGACAATTTTTACTATCATTTTGATATACTAGCAGGAGATTGACTACCCGATCATAAGTTGATGAACGGTTGTTGTAGCGCGCACCCTTATACCCCTCTTGCCAGATGTGAACAACTATTTTAATTTCATTTAATTTTTCAGATTTCTCTATATCTTTAAACTTCATGTCTTCGCTATTGCAGTCATCAAATTTCAATTCATTCTCCCATTCATGATATTTGCTTCTACGGAAGCGGTTGTTCTGTACATTATGATAGTGGAGAATAGATAATACCGCATACTTAAAACACTGTGATTCACAATCAACAGAAATAACTGCATTCTTAGCTCTTAACGTTTTGGATGATTGAAGGAGCCTCGACCACGGTATTTTTCTAATAGAGTAATTTTAAACTTGGCAGATTCTATGCCATCAAAAATTAGACCACTATCGCGCTCGTTAAATTTATTAATATTTGATTTTAGTCCTTGGATGTGAAAATTTAACCAAACTTCTTTATCGACTACCTCTGTGACAGGAGAGGAGGGTATTTAAAACACCAACCTCTGTACTATTTAACCAGTATGATAATCAACTTTAACATATTTTACTTTAAGGTAGATGAGCGCTTTTATTCAAAACTGCTCTTAATTATGACGGAGCGCATCTATCAATGTTGAATTTTGATTGAACCGCTCCGGAAGATCAGCAATAGTTTTTGAGGATTCCATATGGTAATTTCTCACCACATTATTGAGCAATACTTCAGTTAGTCGAATAGAGTCGGTGCTGTTGCTATAACTATCATTTGTGTGTGTGTGGTGAAGTCTATGTGATGATAATTCAAAACCTGTTTCAAAAGATTGGAAACAAAAGTCACAAGTAAAGGAGATATGTTCAATGGAATCATCCTCACTTCGGGGGATTGATGATGGTTTGGGTTGACACACACGTTGTCTGATGTGTCGGGTGAGATCGCGCTTCCTCGTAAAGATATGCCCACCATCAGCACATGTTTTGGATGCTTCCCGTGACTGCGCCCTTGAGTTGGAACTGTCACCAGCTGGAGGAGAAATCATTCTGTCATCTCTATTAAAGTCATAGTTTATTATTACAACCTACCTTCACTCAACAATTGGAAAGCTTCCTCGATTTGATGATGAAGTAGATGCCTGAAATTGAGAAAGATGCGATTAACCTAACGTTTAAGGGAGATGAGTGATGAAATCCTTAACTTACCATTTCAACGAAATTAAGTCAAAATCTGATACTTTGACGGTCAGAATGTAGTAATTGACTAAAACCAAAATAGGATACATCAGCAACGTTAGATTATATTTAAGTAGAGAGAAAAGCTCACATAGTGTTAATATATCTCAAATATGGAATGAAATCTAGTTTATTTTTCCCTTTTATATACTCCCATACTCAACATTCATTGGATATTCATTTTGATTGGTCGCTTGCTTATACTTAAGGACTAAGAAATCAAGTTTATGGCATACATTTCAAAGTCATGGATTCACCATCAACTCAATCACCAGTGTCTGCATCAAGCATGCCAACTTGCCCACCCGCTCCGAAAAAGGCAACGGTGGAGAAGCAGAGAAGGCTGGATGATATTCCAAAGTTGGAATTTCCAGATCTAACGGAGTAAGAAGAGTTAGAAATGATTTATGTGCGATGGGAATACCTGCTCTACAATCAGGAAGATGTAAAAACGGAAACTGACATTAACCTTCCCCATGATATACGGACATGGTACAGTCCTTCATCCCAACCCCGGAATGACGTGGAATGGAATTACATCTATGTTGTGTTGGTCGCGGCAGAGGAACGCTTAAGGCAGTTGAAGTGCAACTGCAGTGGTTGTGAGAATTTATGGGACAATGTGACTTCCGAGGAACTTTGAATTATTTGTAAATTTCTTAGTAAATGTTTATTTGCTCCATCTGTCTGTTTTCACTTATTTCTGGGTAATGTAGCATACATAATCATTAACATCATCGTGAAAATCTGATCATTTGACAGCTCAGTATAAATCATACCAGTCGATGATAGACACAATCATTTTTCCTAAGTACTACCTCTATCACTGAGGATAAATGATAAAGGGATTGAATATCAAAAACAGAGACATGTAGTTCTTTAGATTTATTTACAATTGAAGCACACATACTTTATAGCGAGGAAAAGTCAAGCGGAAGAACCTTTAAGTCACTTTAGACTATGTAGCACCTTGGACGTTGAGGGGCATCGGGCGCTCTTTTCACGCGCGTTGTTTTCGGTGTCCACTCTTCATCTATCCAGACAATTCTCACAGTCTTGCCTTTATCGCAAGTCTCCTTCTGATCACACCATTCATTGACGATCACAAAATTAGATGGTGTTTCTGAGTTTGACATCTTGGCGTGCTAGTTCGTATAATGTGATTAAGAGTGCTACAATCTTCCGACTTATGTAGTCTTCATCTAAATTAGAATCATTCTGATTGGTTGTTGAGGAATTCATTGTTGAAAAACATATAAAAGTCAGAAAATTGAAACACTTCTCATTCTTATCTATCTCATGATTGAAGGTACATCTCCCGCCTTAGAGATCTTCAACAAAATCATTGAAGTGGTCGACGAGTGGGATGAAGAGTGCGATCAGAAGGAGTCTTGTGACAAAGGCAAGATTTAGCAAGTTGTGTGGAGTAATGGTGATTTTACACCAAAAACAACGCGCGTGAGAACAACACGAGCCCGATGCCCCAAAACGACCAAGGTGCTACAAAGTCTACAATGACTTAAAGGTTCTTCCACTTAACTTTTCCTCGCAATAAAGTATATGTGCTTCAATTATAAATAAACCTCCATACTACATGTCTTTGTTTTGCAATGTATTGATCTAGAAATGGAAATAAATGGAGGAATTTAGATATGGGGTTAGTTAACACATTTATTATCGGTCTACTTTTCTATCAAAAGAGATCGCACCATTACAGAAGATAGAAAGTGATTTTGTGTACGTATGGCGCAAGAGTGACCTCCCATTTCATCCCTTCATCCTTTAGCCTCAATGATAGAGGCAGTTCTTAAAAGAACTGATGGCTCATTCTCAGAAAACGTTCGCCATGGAGATTTTAAAAAGTAACATGTGGCAGATGGCTAAGACTCAACCGATTGGCGTTCAAAGTGCTACGCTGAGAGCTGTGTCGAATGCCCAACATGAGTTGCCCCAGAGGTTTCGATCTAAAATATGACACAATCCCTTGCCACACTTATCACTACCATATCATCCGCTGTCTCAAGAGAGATCGCCCACCAACAGGAAAATTTATACCGAAATCCTCCTTAACATGCAACTTTTAAGTTGACTGATAGCAGATACAACTTACTGATTTTATTTTTTATTTGTATGATGGATTCAGTCAGACCGAAGTCTGTCCACGGCAAACCACGTGGAGGTACTATCATATTTTGCCCCATGGTGGCCTTTAAAAAGACCGTTGGTTCGTTCTCGGGAAATGAATAGACCTAGGTTTGGCCGATTACGCTGAGAGAGACTTGTAATCTCTCTATGTCAGCGGCATCGACCTCCTCTACTATAAGCTGACTGTTACAGGGCGGCATATACCCCACTCTGTTGAATTGGCATCATCGTCAGTTATTGATGAGCCAATTCGAGCAAGATTTTTATAGACTCGCTCTCGCTCCTCCATCTCCAGAAACTCAATAAATAAATTTCTCGGTCTAAACCGATGCTTGTCAGAAAGAGCTGACTGTCGTCTTAGGTGTTTTCATGATGGAGTATAGAATGAAAAGGAAAGAGAGGCAATGGTTTATATACCCCTCTGATACAAAGACATGACTCAGTCTTTCTAATTAAGTGATAGATTCAGTCAGACCGAAGTATGTCCAGAGCAAACTACGAGGAGGTACTATCTCTCTTGCTCCGTGTGGCTCTAAAAAGAGCCGTTTGGGGCGTTCTCGGGATCAAAAGTGATCCTACTGCTGATGTAAAAACTCTGAAGGGAAAATAATAGGAGATTAGATGCGGTAAGGAAATGATCATGTTGAAGTAACTTACTGGGAACTTTCTTCCGGACTTTTCGGACGACGAAGTCCTCAAACTCGCCAGTGATGTCCATATTCATATGGAGACATCGAACTCCGTCGCCCTCGTAGCATTGCTGAGTCTGATTGGGGTCGCTAGCGATCTTTGGGGCGTCGCACACATTATTTTTGAAGACGGGAAGATGGACTTCATACACTCTTCTTTTTCTACACTTCTCACGCTCATGCAATCGCTCCACTTCAGCCACCAACCTCTTGTTCACACCCTTCACTTCCTCTTTTTCCTTCACCACGTTTCGCGTCCGATCTATTTCATCATCCTTTCTCAACAAATTTGCCTGCAGACTACTCACCAAACTTTCTTCCTTCATCAGCTCACTCCTTTCCACCATCCACTCTTTCTCCTTCTGCCTCTCTCGTCACTCTTCTCTCGTCACCTTATACTCTTCAGCCTTTGCAGTAAACGTCTCATTCCGCATCACTAATAATTTATTCTTCTCCTCAACCGCCCTCAATCGATCCTTCATCCTTACATATTCATCCCTCGTGTTCCCTTCCTCCCTCCGAGGCGATGATGCCGCCAACGGCTTATCCACTTCCTTTCCCTCATCTTTTCCCTTCTCTTCAAGATCACCAATGTTCCCAAACAATTCCTCATACACGTCATCCAAATCAACATCAACATCAGGCTTCTTGATGTCCCCTCTCAACTCCACTTCTTCCTCACTCAAACCCTCATCAGTCGCCTTGGTAACACCTTTTTCCCCACAGCACCCTCAATCGTCGCAACTGCCACTCTTACCTCTTCCATATCTAACAAAACTCCCTCAAGCCACGACTTAAACCCCTGCATACTAATATTGCCACTAGGGCACTAGCTATGGTTCCTAATGAACTCTACATCACTCCCATCCTTACATACTACCTTATGATGCACACACACCCTGAACAACACTTTCCTCACATGCTCACCCACCGTCCTCTCTTTAATGTGTTTCTTCAAGTCGCTGCCTCTGGCAATACGGCCACAGCTACACTTGCCAGTGAGCATCCTTGCGTTAATCATTTTAGTCATAGTGACGATTCTGTAAAGATAGAGTAAAAGTTTGATAGCAAGTGTTTATAGGATACTACTTGCTGATAGGCATTGAAAAACTAAGTCCAAAAACATTTGATAGCAGTCGTCTAGGGCTCTTGAATCCGTTACAGGCATTACTCAGAGGGGATGTTATCCCAGCTCAAAGGCCTCGACCCTCAAATCCAACCTCGGGCGGACATGGCGTGCGTCATGTCACTATGTTGGTATCCGGGCCCCGATTTTGACATGAAAACCGGGAGAGTTATTTACAAGAGGAAACGTCCCAAGTCGCAGAGACTCATAAATGACTGCTTTTTATTCAAAAACTTTGATCATCATCATGAAATACGAATTTGAATTTTTCAGAATTTTAGTACTACTCATAAAACGTTTATAAGTATTCTGTCAACTACAGCACCTCATGAGCTGTCAAACGTTTTTTGAATCAAGTCTAAAGGACCTGTAGAAACAAAGTTATAGCTGCTTGAATATTTCGGCCTACTATCATCAAATGGTCAGTCATGCTATACTGACTAACCTATAAGTCTGACTCCCTAGCTGATATCAGCAATGAAAAGTCAGAAGTCCGATATCGGAACTCAAGAGAAACGACCTACCTGTAGTCAGTTTCTCAACTTAGTGAGATTCCTCTCCCGAACTCGTACTTATATATCCTGTGAAAATGCAATCGATAACAGGGGGGGGGGCAGAGGAAACATTGGTTATCCAAAAATTGACGCTGATTCTAAATCGGGTCTTAATTTTCTCGTCCGATGCTTCGTTCGACCGTTGGAGTCCAAAACACAAAACTCAACCTCTGACGGCTCTCTAACAACATGACCAAAAGTCTCAATGTCACTCTCAAGCCTCAGCAAAGGAAGGTAGGACCAAATTGTGGTTTCTAATGAATTTGTGGCACTCTTAGCTTTCAATCGAGCTATCGCACGACTCTACCATTTCTAGAACCAAAGTTAGAAGAACGCTGCCGAGGGGTGTCGAAGTTTTTCATTTGTAGCCCTATGACGCTGGAAACAACTCTTCTAGACCCAAAATTGGCCAAAAAGTCTAAATCCGCCATCCATTTTCACGTACGAGGTTTCATTTAGCCGCTACAGACCAAAACTGACTAATTCAACCTCTGACGGCGCTCTAACATGGCCAAAAGTCTCAATGTCACTCCCAACCTTCAGCCAAGGAAGATAGGGCCAAACTGTGCTTTTCAATGAATTTGTGGCACTCTTAGCTTTCAATCGAGCTATCGCACGACTCTACCATTTCTAGAACCAATGTTAGAAGAACGCTGCCGAGGTGGGGGGGGGGGTCGAAGTTCTTTGTTGTTTGGCCTACGACTTTAGAAACAAGTCCCCTAGACCCAAAATTGGCCAAAAATTCCAAATCCGCCGTCCATTTTCACGTACGAGGCTTTGCTTAGCCGCTACAGACACTTTCTCACTCAAAAACCCTCTGACGGCGCTCGAACATGACCAAAAGTCTCAATGTCACTCCCAACCCTCAGCCAAGGAAGATAGGGCCAAACTGTGCTTTCCAATGAATTTGTGGCACTCTGAGCTTCCAATCGAGCTATCGCACGACTCTCTACCATTTCTAGAACCAAAGTTGAAAGAACGCTGCCGAGGGGTGGTCGAAGTTCTTCATTTTTAGCCCTATGACGCTGGAAACAACTCTCCTATAACCAAAATAAGCCAAAAAGTCCAAATCCGCCGTCCATTTTCACGTACGAGGCTTTGTTTAGCCGCTACAGCCACTTTCTCACTCAAAAACACGCAAAAACACACCTAAACCACACCTATACCCAAGAAACACAACATGTCGACGCAGAATTTCATCAGGACACCAAATCTAAACACAAAATAACCCTACAACCAATCCTGCACACCAAAAACAAAGACCACCGCCCAAGAACAACCACGACGGTCGACCAAGACACACCCGGCCGGTCGACCCAGAATCACACCAACCCAACTCGCGCTCCAGAGGGGGGGCGCTGTGCTCAGTTGGGAGGATTCCTTACTACTAGAAACGCCAGCCACCGTCCCATCCCTAACCGGCCGGTTTTGAATATACCTGCTGCTGGCTGGGCCCGGCTGACTTTTCTGAACGCCGGCCCCAGTCGGCCGGTTTTGACGCCGCCGGCCCGGCCACGGTCGCCAAAAGCCCGTCCGGTTACAACTTGCAAAAGTACAATACATCGAAAGTGCACGTCACTGACTGAATGCCTTGATAAATCTTTTCATTGTTCGGTAAAAGTTTTTGTATCTAATATGCCATTCAAATTAGCACTATGTCATCAAGTTCATGGTATTTTAATGTATTTTAAAGCTTGTAATGAAGCAATGGACAAGTCGCCGTGCTGCTTACTTCATATAATTTCAAAATCTTTGTCGCGCGAGATTTAAGAAAGTTATTCATGCGATTAAAGTTCGAAGCGTGGCAAATAGCTGCATAATAATACCTGAAACTTCTAAGGTATGTTATCACAATCAGCAGCAAACTTTGCAGCACTCTGATAGTTTCTTACCTTGAAAACATTGACAGACTGCCGGCAGTGGATATTTACAATTCAAATCATCTAAGAAAATACTATTTTGACTGGAAACTAGTGCCGCAGATATGCACTCGCTGCACATTGCTGCAAAAGTGGCTCCAAGTCGGATGGTCTTGGATTGTTTTACATCAGCAGATGATTGATTGAACCCTTCGATTTCAGATTCCAAATTCACACGAGATCTTTGAACGCAAGTCGCAGAAGAATCAAATATAAAACTTTGCTTCTTTCTTAAGCTTATTCTGAAGTTGGCCCATTTTTCCTTTGTTCTTTTAAAAAGACTCCTGATTTGTTCAACATCATCTTTACTATCAAAGCGCGCTAAACTGCCACCCAAGGAAGGACAAGTCAGCGACTTAGATGCCTTGATGAGATGGTAGCTGCGATTGTCATCTGAAAAAAAAATGATGAATGTTATGTTTTGTGATCACTTCTTGTACACTATTCGGTTTTCAGTGAAATATGCATGCCATAGCCCCAGTAGATTTCAGTTTTCCGATAGACGTAGAAAATAACAAACTCATAGAAATGGAAATACATCCATCATTTCAATTATCGTACATGGAGATTCAATTCATTTCTTTGCATTTTAAACAGTGCATTTGAAAAGTGCTCCCATCACTGACAATCTATTATGCACACTGGAATATAGAAAAAAAGAAATCCGACATTATGTAATAAAACAGGGCTAGAACAGACACGGATATCGGAAACAATAGAGCGCATGGACCTAAAACTCCGACTTTTCCCTCTGTCTAATAATAATAATAATAAAGATTTATTGCATCTCAGAGATATTCGGACATGGCATTACATCACAATTGTACTAGTCTGATCGAAAAGCAAATAATCATAAAAAGATCAAAGTCAAGCATATTTGATGAATGAGCAGCCGTAGCGGCTGGTCTTCGACATCACTTTGCGGTTACTTTTCCCAAGTCGATTGGAGTGCCTGATGTATTCAACGTTGTAGATAATGTTCAAGGGATGGCTACACCACTCGACTCTCCTTGCAAGGCGCTTTCTCGTCACAAAAATCTGGAAATTTCTTTTTACGCCACAGATTAAATATCCGGCACAATCAGTCATAAAATTTTGAGAGGTGAATGAAGCGGCATTTCTTTATATTAAACCACACAGGATACCCTTAGCTTGCGACCGACCGTATTAAGGTGCAATAGACATTAAGTTAGTGAGAATAGAATGTACAACAGCTGTTGATTTCAATTGCTCGGTTATGCACCAATTGCGATATATTTGGAAGAATCAAATCACTGAAATATTCGACAGTTGTAGATTCTTGCTGTAAAGCGAATTATTGTAAGTTATTATAACAAAATTCTTCCATAAATAGAGAGAAAATTGCCAATTATCAACCGCCGGAAGCCGCTACCGTTTAGATGCCGTTGTCATGATAACACATGTCCATCACGTTCCATTTTTTCAATGTACATTGCCCTTCTGTGCTTCTAGACTGTCGGACTTATACGGTTACTTTTCTTTTGTAATGGAGAATCTTGAAAAACCAGTTGCAACGTCAGTGCATCAGGCCAACCCGACCTCGATTGAGATTTTTTTTGAAATCACACGTTTGACTGCCTAGGGCTAAACAAAGAGAAACGTCGGATTTCTATGTATAGAAAGAACAGTCAGCAAGGTGTGTTTTGTCATATAGCAAACCAATAGTTTGCTTATCGCTAGCGATTATCTAGCTGTAGTGGAAAAGTAGTGGGTGCGAAACGTAGGTGTATATTCACGGTTCAATATCACTAACTTCCTTTGTAAGGATTGAAACTGTTGCTTGCGATACAGTAAGAAAGCACTGTAAAACTGGCGCCAGCTACTGTGGAAAACCGGTACTAACCCAGCTCCGATACTGAGTAGTAAAGAAAGCAAATAGGTTTGACATGCACATGATTTCAAATTCTTAATATTACTTCCAGCACTGACTGTGGTAATTATGGGATCTTGAGAGCTAGTTTTCCACTTACTTTTCTCAACCAAGCATATCATATAGGTGCTTGTTCCAGCCTCAGTTATTACGAGTCTGTTGCCCACGTAGGATACGTATAAATGTGATACCGGACATAACTGTACCTTAAAGCCACTCACAAACTCAGCTGCTCTAAACGCATCACCAGATGGATACCATTCTAATAATTTAGAAGTTTCATCTTTCGAATAAACAACTCTGCACCAAGCGAACTGTCTCTTCTTTGTAGCACCGGTCCATGCTCGCTGCATTCTGTTCTCGGAGATTACATCAATTAATTGTTTGGAGTCAACTCCAGACTCAATGGTTGCAAGTGATGTACACGGATACTGTTGACAATATAGATTTGCCTGTGACCATGTCATTTTCGTCTTCGATAGTTGATAAACCATTGAAAAAACTGAAACGGAAGATGAAATATGCACAAAACGCAATATTCCGATACTTCGATCGGCGTCGGACTTCAACAGTTTGACATTTCAATATGAATTAAGCTTTCTGCCCGTGATGTTTTGATTAAAAATTTCAGCACTTGTCATCACATAATGATTTACGTAATTTAAAATGATATTCTCAAGAATTCCTTTCGGTCGATTTGCGTCGGATCAAATCAATGTAAATGCAATCTTGGATTATAGTCTGGTTGAAAATACGGTTCATGCGCTTTCACATAATACATAACTTAATAATTTAAGTATATCACAACGAAATTTTTTCCCGAAGATAGAATACGTACTCTATTCTCAATTCTCTGTACTCTATTTCCCACCACCCCCCATATGGCATTGAGTTGATATTTCTCATTTTAACTGCATGAAATATAATTCTTCTCGCCATGTCCGTGCACATGATATTCCTCCACTATGCACGACTCGTGATGCTAGTGCTATTAACGACTTTGTGACAGACTGTCTTGATACTGTTTTGAATAATTTTCCCAACTTTAACTGCATCATATGTGGGGACTTTAGGCGTTTCGATCTTGATGACTTACACAGTTCTTTTGGTATTGTCGATGCGTGTAAAAAAACGACATATGGTTCTGCAGTGTATATAGAACAATTGATTATTGAGTTGCATCCTTAGTTGAAAAATGGAAACATACCTGGATAGTTGCTATTTCATCCAATATCAGGAATCATCAGCAGACCTTTACATCCTTCAACATCGACACAACTCCCCATTTAATGTTGCAGACATGCCCCGGTAGGTTTGAGATTTGCAATTACCAAGTTAGTGAAATTTCTGCGGGCATTCATTAAATGTCACTTTAACCCATTAATCCAAAAAGTTCATCAAGTTTATAAAAAAAAGTTTAGCATTCAGCAATAACATAGTCGGAGAAGAAGCTCTGCATGTTAAAGCATTTATTGAAAGTTTTTTGATGCTTTTGCATCGTCTTTCGAGCAGACCCTCTCATGGTAGATGATCACATTTTCGCCTTTGTTACGACGCGAGGTCAATTCCTGTCTCAGTTGATGGAAACGCTGTTCCTGGAAAGGTGTTCGATCGATGTTGATATAGAAGTTGGAAAATTGAGAATGGCGAAGAAATTTTTCAGATCTCAAGATAGCATGTTTTTCAGTCACAGATTGACAAGTAGTTGAAAATTGTATTTTTCTATCCTCTCGTGTTTTGCCAACTCGCTTGATGACTGAAAGATTGATGCTGTCTAAGTTCAGGGCCTTCAAAACTTCATGCACTGTAAACTCAATTGGTCGGTATGTAAGGTCCTAAAGGGTCCGAATGCATGATTTTAAATTTACATGTCAACGTTTCTGTTGTGCCTGAAAAAATGTCAACATTTTACGTTTGTAAAATGTCAACATAGATATGCAGAATCAGCTTTATCACATTAAAAACGATATATTTCATCCTTTTATTATAAGGGTACGCACGTCGAAGGTCTAAAATAGCAGAGGGCCCGAATGATAAAAAAGTTAATGGTCCGAATGAAAAGTAGAATTATGATGAATTATTATGCATATCATTTGATGCAGTACTACTCTCATATATAATTCTACACACGACATCTTGAATATTCTAATGTTCTAAGTTCTTAAATTCTAAGTTTCTAGTTTGAATGATTTTCAAGGCTAATGAATCGCTTTTGAAAATACTGATATGAATTCTGGATGCTGTACTTCTACAAATATTATTATGGATATATGAATGCATTAAACAAAAGAATGTGGGATTACGCGCTACATACAGTTTCATATTGAGCAAACCGGTCACGCAAAACCTACCCAGTTCCCAAATAATCTGTGATTCTAAATGTATGATACAATACTATCATTGAGTACTTAGGATCTACTTGTACAGTACAAATGATGAACAGCGAATATTGTTGATCATTCAGCGATTAACCTGGTTTTCATACGTAGGCCTGGCATCTTACCAACAGTTGTAGTTGTTCGAATGATGATTAATGAGTGAAAAAGGCTATTATCCATTTAGTGATAAGCATATACCTCTGAAAGGATATCGCACATACCCACTATGTTCACATTCTTAAAAATTGCTACAAACAATAGTATATAGATTTGTCAAATTAAAATCAGCTGTTCGATACAATTAATCATTCATTACAGCTCTTCAATTTAATTAGGTGACAGAGTTCATTTGATATCAACTTACTGGATATTGACTGAGAAGCAAGATGTCAAACTTTTAGTCTCGCTCAACATGCAGTTACACTTTCTTACTAATTATCAACATACCGATAGTCCTTCTACGATTAACTCATTTACCACTTCGCGCAAAATGCTTCAACCGTTATCGGAAGAACTCTTTTTACAGAATAAGGTGTGAGCATTTCATGTCCTATTGGGTTCTGTTGGCTGTGTATAGGGGTCGTATCCATCCACCAAAAGGAAAATACACAATTGCTATGTAGCGGTCCAGAATTAGTAATACTGTAGCAGTCAGGTTATAATCGTCACTCTCACTGACTTTTCTGCTAAACGCTTTATTACTTGTTTGTTACATTACAGTACTGATAGCTACCTTTGTGCAACATTGTATTTTTTCAGCTGTGATTCTGTTGATATAATCTGCAACAGATCTGCCATTTGTTATTAACCTCGATTTCCATTTTTATTGCGATGTTCAATGTATATGATTCACGTTCATTTTATGTATTCAAGAAAATTTCATTATATTTGATATAAGTAGAATGTAGATCTTACAGTAAAAATATCAGTAAAATATATTATGTCACTTTAGAATTAAATTCATTGCATCCCTTTGATTGCAACACACATCGTAATAATCCTGACAGTACTCTCACACACAAAAGTTGTCGTTAACTTTCTGTAGAGATATATAAAGGAACTGATGAAAATAAAATTCTAAATATAAAAATGAACTGGACAGATATGTTTCAACCGTTGGAAAGTTACAAAGTTGATATAAGTCTAATATAATGACGTATTATGGATAGATAGTGAAGAAAAAAGTTACTATTTTTCTAAAATAAAAATGACCAGTGTTTATATCTTCCGTAATTTAAATAACGAGACAATTTCGATTCCTCTCTACAAGCGCTTGATCTTATGACTGAATTTTGCTGCAATTCCTGCGGATACAGAAACAGAAATGGTCGGAAATTTCTTAATCACTTACGTCATCACGTATTTGGAGAACGGTAAGCATGCAATATTTGCATTTCATGTTTTCGTCGAGAACGATTAAGTAGTGGCGATTATTCCAACATGGTTTGAACATTAACGACGTAGCCTATATTGTTCCAAACCGAACTTGAGAAAGCCTAGACACCAATTTTGGATGGTAAATGCTTTCAAAAAGTTGAATATACAAAATATTAAGATCTATATCTTGAGATTTGTCTTTCAATTTTCTGTGATATGATTGGTTGTAACGGCAAAATTTCTGATTTTCTCTCTGAATAAATGAACTTATCCATATCTTCCGAAAGTTTTTAGCAGTATACAAGGTGGCCATAAAGTCGCGCACCAAGATTTTAATTGTTCTTATGGATCTCTAAATGACTTAACACTAGGAGGACTGACCGGGCATTTTTGACCGCTGCTAAACTACAAATTGCTACAGCTTCTATGAAATTCGATATTCCGACTTAGTTTGTCTTGACTTTACTTGAATATGTAGTGGCCTCATATTAGTCGCATCAACATTTAATTGGACCTATTACTTTCTTTGTTTTATGTGTGTCTACTTGCAAGGACCCGACCGGTCAAAAATGACCGCTTATCAATATCCCTTAGAATTTTTGTACTTTGAATTCAATTTTCGAATAGAAATTCTAATAAGCGTGTAGTCTCAAATCAGATTTGCTGCATTGTCAAAAGTGAGTGAAATCTAGCGCATGAGTAATGATTTTCAAATTGAAAAGTCAACCATGGGCCACGTATAATTTATTATACCGTTGACTTCTATTTTGTTACAACTGAACCATGGCGATTCATTTCCAAAAATCCCTCATATTCACAATTTGATGAAAATTCGATGTGCAAAACCACGTACTGGATATCATTTCTTTCTTCAAATTTGCACAAATTCCTTTGGTATACCAACAATCAACATTGATTGATGTCTTCAAATAAGCAACCAAGAACCATGGAGAGCATATGACAAATAAGGTCATGGAATTCAATACTTAGTGCCTGTGTAGATATCATGACTGTTTCATTAGCATTGTCCATAACGGACTGTTCGAGAGCTACATAATCGCCCTTTCAGAATTTTCAACCGCTCTCATCCCCTTTCGGAGATAACTTTATCATTGAAGGACTTCCACATGAATCCAAGTAATAATGAAGGCATTTTATTCTTCATTTCATTCTTCTTTTTTATATATGCGTTAATTTGATGACCTTAGGAAGTATAACGCTGATTCGGCCAGAATCTTAGGAAGTATAACGGCGTTATACCGCGTTACCCCTCCACCACACCCCTGAGGCTCATTGCTAATCAGATACTGACTGAATTGCAAAGAATCGATTGGAATGATTCTAACGGCGACGACGAAGACATACACAATAGTGACTAGCATGTGGACTACTCTGACCGTGACAGTAAAAGTGATCACGAAACAACTGGAATTCCGTAGCATCACGTTCAAGGACTGAATGGATATTTGTTCTTGTGATTTCGAACATGAACAAGTGCCTGCAAGGAAAGGCTTTAGGCAATGATCGGATCCAGCGCCGTGCGTTTATCAAGAATTATGATCAGCATCCAAAAAGGATTCCTGAAACAATTACATGTTACAACACTGCAAAATGTGGAGTTGTTGTTTTCGACCAGATGTCGAGATATCATTCATGCAGAGCTGGTAGTCGGCGTTTTCCAATGGCGGTGTTTTTCAACCTCATTGATATGGCGAGAATAAAATCATCGATTTTATTTCGAATGACAGATATATACATTGAGAAAAAAAATTGATTGCCACTGGCTTCTCAGGAATTATTCTTTAATTTGAAAAACCCGATATTTCGGCTTTCTTCGTCAAGGGTCAATTACAGACTGAATGCATGCAAAACAGAGCGTGAAAGTCAATGAAGAATGAGAACTATTTACAGATGACACAGATGCAGGACGCGCACACCGGGCTGGTGTGAAGAACACAACATAGAATGCAGACTATGCTTAATTACTTACATTACTTAATTACTTAACTTACAATTATTCATTAAAGAAGTACTATTTCTTTGAATGTAAATTGATTCACGTGCACGCCTTAGAAAATGATTTCGTTCGGTGTGCAGGATTCTCCATCTGATTGATATTCTCCTCCACGAATGACTGATGTTCATTGGTGACATGCTGATACACAGCAGAAGAAGGAGATTTGAGATGTTCTTTAATTCTCGACTTTATTGTTCTTTCTGTTTGGCCAATATATTTTTTCCGACATAGTTGACAGGTTACTTCATAAATGACAAATTTGCGGTAACATTGTCCACTTCTGGATGCAATCTGGCATGCCCAACAGTCTCTTTTGCATTTTGGTCGTTCAGGTCTCTTCCTCCATCGATGGCTTAAAGGTCTTTCCGTTTGATAAATCGCCCGTATATTGTTGTCAGGATCACATTTTTTAGATAATTTCGATACCTGCCGTTTGACTTTCTCATTGAGATATGGGAGTTTCAGGTACGTGAGTGGCTCAGCTTTCTCTGCTTTGACCGGAGGTACTTGAGCAAAGTAATTTTCGACCCAATTCCGAGGATATCCATTAGCTGCAAATCTTGGTCTCAATGTTGATTTTGATTGGGGTACTTGAGATTCAGAGGAATTTCGGATTGTCCTCCAATTCTCTCCGATAAGGAGTGGCCGCTTGCGATTACTTGGAACATGGGCTGAAAACGGCAAACACGTTTGGCTGTGGATGGGTTTCACGTATACGAAAATTTGAATTCACGAGCTACCTCACACCACTCGACGAATGTATCCAAAAACGGTAGAGTCTGATTACTTGCTTCCTCAAATGTGAAGGAAATACTTGGATGCGCTTCATTTGCTATCCTCACCAAATCAACCTCAGGATCAAACACGACGAAAATGTCATCAACGTAGCGAGTCCATAAGAAAATACCGTTGTTTCGTGTTATCAGTCCTTCAACAAATGACATTAAGATTGAGGATAATGCCGGCGCAGCATTATTACCCATAGCGATCCCAGTAGTCTGCTGAAAAAGTTTTGAGTTGAAGATATAAATGTCTTCAGATGCCAAAAGTAGCAATTCACCCAAATCATCAGTGGATAATTGTGGGAATGTGGATTCATGCTTGTGCGATTCGAAGAACAATTTCACACAAGATAACAAGTCAAATTGAGAATTCGAAGATAAGGGAATGCTGCCGTAATCGCAAGTAATTCCAAGTAATCGCAAGCGGGCACTCCTTATCGGAGAGAACTGGAGGAGATAGTCAAACGGAAGGACCTTTAAACCATCGATGGAGGAAGAGACCTGAACGACCAAAATGCAAAAGAGACTGTTGGGCATGCCAGATTGCATCCAGAAGTGGACAATGTTACCGCAAATTTGTCATTTATGAAGTAACCTGTCAACTATGTCGGAAAAAATATATTGGCCAAACAGAAAGAACAATAAAGTCGAGAATTAAAGAACATCTCAAATCTCCTTCTTCTGCTGTGTGTCAGCATGTCACCAATGAACATCAGTCATTCGTGGAGGAGAATATCAATCAGATGGAGAATCCTGCACACCGAACGAAATCATTTTCTAAGGCGTGCACGTGAATCAATATACATTCAAAGAAATAGTACTTCTTTAATGAATAATTGTATTGGTGAGACACTACTGCATTTCATTTAAAAGTAATGTGTTTGTTACGGCTTATTTTAAGCATAGTCTGCATTCTATGTTGTGTTCTTCACACCAGCCCGGTGTGCGCGTCCTGCATCTGTGTCATCTGTAAATAGTTCTCATTCTTCATTGACTTTCACGCTCTGTTTTGCATGCATTCAGTCTGTAATTGACCCTTGACGAAGAAAGCCGAAATATCGGGGTTTTCAAATTAAAGAATAATTCCTGAGAAGCCAGTGGCAATCAATTTTTTTTCTCAATTACTCATCCAGGAATGGCCTCATTATACCATATGTATCAGCAGATATATACATGTACAATTGATTACAGTGACAGCATATTTCAAGACAATGTGCAGACGGAGACAAAGCAAAAGTGTGCCTACCGCAAACGCATTGCAGTCGATTCAAGAATCGCGAGAATGTTGGCCTTTGTGGAGAAAGTGGCAGTATGACTATTCAAATAAATCCATAACAAAATGCGGAATGTGCAAAAACGTTGCTGCGGAATGGTAAAAAAGAGGCAGTTGCTGCATGTTTCATTGCTAATGAGGTGAAGAGGTTTACATTGTTCCATTTTATAGCCAATTCTTTACAAGTTGATTGGATGTTCAAAAGAAACTTTTCATGTAAACTACCTAATTTCTCTGGTAGTCAACTTTGATGGAATCTTTCAAATCATGAAACTATAATTTTTTTCGATTTCTTGTAATCACATCGTCATACATAATGATACTCGTAGCATGTACATGTCATATTATGCGACAATGGCTTAGACGTGATATTATGACATCGGACATTATGGGTAATGACTAAAATAATAACTGCTGCAATAATATAAGTGAATATTTATAATTGAATGGATGAAAATAGTTTAATTAACTACTTAAGATATGCCGGTCAATTTTGACCGCTTTGGTCCTTCTAGGTAATGAAATTTCTTGGTCCTTCTAGTGTTAAGGAAAACATGAATTAGTTGTGAACAAAGAAATTTACATTTACAAATGTTCAAAATGCTGCCCTTCAGCAGCCAGACATAAATCAAGCCGCTGGTGAAAGTTATTAAACACTCGATTGAGCAAACTTGAATCACCGTTGATTTGCTGACAGGCATCCCGAATTCGAGTTCTCAAATGATCCAGGTCATTCATGCGCTCGGAATACACTAGTTGCTTTGTGTATCCCCAAAAGAAGAAATCCATGGGATTCAGGTCAGTGGAGCGTGGAGCCCATTCAACTGTCCCCCTTCGTCCAATCCAATTTTCGAAGTTTCGATCCAGCCAGTCACGCACTTTCAAGGCATATTGTGGAGGCGCTCCATCCTGCATGAACCACTCAGGTCGACCTTCTCCAATTGAGTCTAGCTGGGACAGAAGTTCTTCTTGCAGCATTTTGACATACCTGCTGCCGTCAAGCGTTGAGTCAAAAAAGAAGGGTCCTAAAACATGGTCCTTCCACAGACCGTACCAGACCATCAGTTTCACTCCAATATGTTCTCTTGTGTCTTGCATCCAGTGTGGATTCTCCCGCGCATAGTAGCGACAGTTTTGCTTGTTCACTTCACCATTCAGGTAGAAGTTAGCCTCATCGCTGAAGAGAACTTTCTGATGCACCATGTCAGGATCTTCATCCAGTTGGTTTTTAAACCATGTCGACATTCCCACGCGTCGGTCCGAATAGTCTTCGTGCAACATTTGGAGAATCTGAAGCTTGTATGGATGGAAATGCTCTTCTTTGACTATCTTCTGCATCGTGGATCGGGGAAAGTTGATTTCACGAGATGATCTGCGCACGGATTTCTTTGGACTCTGTTCAACTTTATCAAGAATGGCTGTTCTTATCTTATCAGATTTTCTTGGACGTCCACTTCGCTCTTTGTCATGAACACTACCTGTCTCTTTGAACTTCAAGAGTAACCGACCGACTGAAGATTGACTAACATTCATTCCTTCATGCTTTGAATTGAACGTTTCAGCAACAGACCTGTTTGTCGCACCCTCTCGCCCACAAAGTAAGATAATTTCAATTCTGTTTTCAATTGTCAAAGACATGCTCGCTAGTTGTGATTACGAAGCCATTGTTACTTCCATTTATTCGATTTCAGATTACTCTGAAATCATCCATGTCATCATCGGTACGTTGTCATCTACATCGAATTACGTTCATTCATGAAATAAAGAGAACAAATTGTCATTCTATAAAAGTGTGATTGAGGTGTGATTGTTTCTAGCTAAAGTGTATGTCAAATATGGCTTGGTGCGCGATTTTATGGCCACGTTGTATATCATTATACCAGTAGGTTACTCAGCATGAACATAAATATAAATAATATTTTACAAGATAAATATCTAGTTGGAACAATAGCTTGCACGGTGCTATTGTTCCATCAAGTTGGAGTTGGAGTAATAGCCAATATGAAACTAATATCATATAACCTACGCTGATTGATGGTAGAAGATGTCGTTAGATTTACGTGATATAACTGAATAATATTGTTGGCCATTTTATAAAGGACTAGTAATACATCAAATTTATTATTACAACACTTTGTTTGCAACATTCAGTAGTAATGTTCATGTTTAAATCAACTGATTAAAAAGGATGAGAATCATAGATTTTTGTTAAGCCTGCGATTATTTATAATACGGTATATTGATTCGTATAGTGAAGGTGTGCAACCTAATGCATATGGGGCCCTCGCTCATTCATAGTGGGGCTGCCCTATTTTTCATCAGACACTGATTTCGGAGCTATGTAAGGAAGAAGTATGTAATCCTATAGGATAATTAACTCATCAATTGTTGAACCTAGACTGTGCTAATAGGCATTTTTGTGAAGTGGCTATCTCGGGCCCTATTATTATGCCCAAATTGTTCTTGGAATTGAACGATATTTCGATGCTATTGATGCAAAATAACTCAAGAAAGAAACAAAGAAAGAAAATTATATATGTTTTTCAATGAAAATCATTCATGTACAAGTTGGTGTGTGCACAATCAATTGTGTACAAGGAACAGAGATTCTTAATAAAAATGAATTATTGTATTTGACCTGAAGAGCAGATTGATGCAATTCGAACCATCGAACACCACTGAAAAATGCACAGAACGAATTATATAGTTCCAAGTTTCCGACTTTCCCTTCATTCAACATTAATATATAGCAACATTAGTATAAACTTTACCGATCGATAGGCCTATAGGGCATCATTGGTTCGACTTGCATGAATCTATCCTATTCCAATTAATATTGCTAAGCTATATACCGAAAAAATATCAAATAAAAAATTTTTCGATCTACCGTTTCACATACGGCACGTATCAATCAGTTTTGGCGAACAATTTAGTTTCAAGCATTTCACAACTACGACAAACAACGAGTTACGGATGGAACTCACACAATGACGAACGAAGGTTACGTTTCAGACTGGGACAGACAAATAAACTCGACTTAACCATCAGAATATACAAAATATATGCAGGCTATTTGAATATTGAAATACAGAATTGAATTACGTATTCTGTCATGTAGAAAAATTTCTATACGAAAATGTGAAATTATGGCTGATATTTCAGTGTAAAACACAATATAATTCAGGTGTACTATTTATTCGTAAATTATGATCGGTTACAAATATTCCATATGATATAGTATTTTTATTAGTTTAGTATAATTGATTGAAATTGTGAGTTTCGCTGACAATTTCCAAAACGTTTCGGATGGTACAACACTAAAACAGGGTTCCCTTGAATTTTTATGAAGTCATCAATTTAAGTATTTTACATGTTAAAATATTAAAATTGTCTGCATGTCATATAACACAAAGCACTTAATCTTGAAAATAAATATGAATATGAAATTTTCATGTAAAAATTGTTCCTGATGTATTGCTATAATCTGAGAATTTTTTTGAGTTTATTAAAAAGATGTAACCACTAAGATATTTTGACACAATCATTCACATGTACTAACACTTCCATAAGTCAAAATAATTTTCTTATTTGAGTGCAAGGATTATAGAGTCAAGGCGGGCAGTGCGACATGGTGGCCAAATAGTGGTGACTTCTCAAAAAAAACTTTCACCATATGAAAGTTTTATGTCTCTTCTGCCTGTCAATTCATTTGCATTATTTTCCATTCAGTAATTCATTGTTGGAAGCATGCATGAAATATACTTCAAAAATATCTCCAATATTGACGAAAAAACTTTAATTTAATTTTCCTGAAATCTTTACCTGTAACAGGTTCTGTGTTGAGTTATGGGGTAATTTTCGAGTTCCTACCTCAGAAGGCTCTGTTCAAGCTTCATGAAAAATGCCAGTATTAAATACTTCATATTGTTTAGATACCATCCACTCCGATTTGCCCGTTTTATTTGGATCGATTTTTTTTAAAATAGCGGGCAAAGCGGGCCAACCTATATTTATTATAATTAGCTTCAAATAGGGACAATTTTTCCCATTTTCTTTCGCCATATGAAAGTTTTATATCTGTCTGTCTTTTGCATGTCTGTCTTTGTGCCAATTCGCATGTTTAAGATTGGCTTCAAGTATATGTTTTAGACCTACAAGGGATTTTTATTTGAGCTAATTAAATGAAACGCCACGTAACTACTGAAGGAAAATTGCTCCTCCTGATAAAGATAAAATCGGCCTAGCTATCGCAATGCATGTATAGTAAATGATCGTTGTATTACAAAGATCCCCTAATAGAAAAGTGTAGATCAACAATAAACGAGCTAGGTAAAAATAAGACGGATAGTCTATGCCCTAGTCAAATAGGCGTATGGGTTGGGCCAGTTTATCGGTCTATTCCAATCCAACAACTCGTGGCTTCAGCACCTTCATGAGCATCCGAAAAAGAAGAGCAAATTAATAAATCATTTAAGTATTATCACAAATATAATGAGGTTATAGATCAATCATTTACTTATTCAAAATACCGATGCTCTGTTTCTAATTGCCTGTTGAACAATTGTTTGAGTATGCTACAATGTCCTTAATTTGAATTTCCGTATTCGTGGCCGCCATTTAATACTTTTAACTTCGTCATTTCAGGTACTTGTTACCAGTTCAAATCTCGGATGTGCGTAACTCCATTTCTAGGCTGCATCCAAAGTTAACTGACGATGATACAGAAGAAGCTAAGGTTAGTTCTAGTTTCTTCAGAAAACAACTATAGGGTACCTAAATGCCTATAAATTTAGCTGTTAACGTAAACTGTTTCCGGAAATACTCGTTCGAGATGACTGAAGCCTTAAAATGTTTTAGCGTAAAACGGCAGCGAGAATACTGACTATAGCAATTAGGGGGTGTATCGATCACTAAAATCGATAATTGGCCACATCGGCCGATTAGTTCTGCTGGAATCGAACTTATTTCCTTCAACTTCTTGACGGTTGCCCGGTTTAGTGTGTTAGCTTGATTTGATTTTGACTACCCTTGTGTTAAGTACATTGGACGTTATTTCAATGACTAATGAACGTATAAAAACTTACTGACATTTCCTGAAACATTCTTCTTTTTGGTAACGAAGTTTTGAAATACTCTTCGGTCATGGTTTCTTCGCTTTTATTGAATTTGTCCTGAAACGCCTTTCCAGATAGATTCATTCAGTGAATAATGTAAACGTTTAGAACTTTGTTTCGTCTCTTATTACCGCTGCACAATGTAATAAAGGATGATATATTCCTTTATTTAGCTGTAGGGTATCATGGTATGACATAACATGTGAGACAACCAAACACTTCAGAGCCTCATAACTGTACAACCGTTAAGCTAACATTAACTTAATGATAGTAAGGTATATCAAACAAAAACTTAGACAGGTCGTAGCAGTCCCGGTAATTAAATTAATGGGGTAGTCGTCGTACAGTTAATGAATCAATAACATTTGATTTAACTCGAGAGTATAAGGGAATAGATATAAATATACGAGAATTGATTTTTTTATAATTTATTATCAAAATGCATCCTTCAAAGGTATGTAGTTTCGAAACGATGGCTGTACACAGTCGTTAGGCAGCGGGTCTACTATTGAAATGTGCATAAAACAAGATTGTGTCCAATTTGTTTTAAATTCCAATCAAAATCAAGTCGACTCCTATATTATCGCAGAAGTATACCAGGATGTGAAACGCAGAAGCAAAAATCAATTATCAGTTAATTAACTCGCATGTGAATGAATATGATTTTTGCATTATCATCGACATTAAAGGTGCATTATTTTGAGTTTATATTATTATTATATTATTATTATATTGTTCGATACTGTCATGTGTTGTTTAATTTTAATAAGCCCACTCTCAACCTACCACGTAAAACATTGCAATATTGTGTCAATTACTATACATGTTCAATGTATACAATTCAAAATACAGTTCAAAATACACCTTCAATGATATCTATTAATACTAGAACAGCCGAACCCGTCAATTGACGATTTTCAAGTTTTAAAACTGTTATAACTTTTTTCTGTGAAAACATTTTGCAATCGGCTCTCGTGACTTTTAATGATTCTACATGATGATGAAAATGACTAACCCAGAGATTTTATTGGTGACTGCTGTCATAGTTATACAAATAATTTTAATATTATTATAACTATAAAGGCGAAACCCCGTCAATTGACGATTCATATCATATTCATTTATATTTTCAGTATTTTGTACAATTTTTGTAGTTTATGCAATTAAATTTTCTTTAGAATTCCAACTACAATGTGAGAATAGAAACACCTTTATTTCCAGTATACATATATTAGAAGTACTAGTAACAGTAATACATGTCCATATACTTCAAATAATCGGACAATAATATTCACCGCAATAGTTCATTTCAGAAACAATTGCCTGACACTTCCCACACACTGGCTTTTTGCATTTTCTGCAGAGGTTCACGGTGCGATTTTTCGCACTTGTCATGGATGGCGAAGGTCACACGACGATCCAGGGTCATTGGAAGGGCATCATTGCGCACTTCTTGGTCATCATTTCGTCGAAGTTGCTTTGACAATTCGAAGAGGAATTTGCGGCGAGAAATGCCAGAGCCAGTTTGTTTCTTGTATATGATCCACAAGTTCACTGCAGCCAAGTCAAGAATGTTATAAGAAACTGCTAGAGGCCATCTTCTACATCCCGACTTCGTTGAGAACTGGCGGCACATTGAATCGAGCATGTCAACCCCAAACTTCGTGTTGTTGTAGAACAAAACCGTCTCTGGTTTTTTCTTACCATCAGGCTGATCTTCATCCTCATTGGAGCTGACGACTGATTCTTCAATGTCTTGTTCATCTTCTATGGCTGATTCTCGACCAGATTCATCTCCAGAATCATCGTCTGCGAGATCCAAAATTCTTTGCCAGGCCTGCTCAGCAGAATAGCGTCTTCTTGTCATCGTGTCAAATTTGAGGGTGAAATGGAATCACAAGGCGACCGCGCTGGCAAGGACAGATGAACACTGCTCCTCGCCTGATTTGCAATAATTACGCTTCTATTTTGATCTGGACAATATTTGATTGGGTGTGAGAAAACAATACAATCTCTCGAAGTATCACCGCGCTCTCCTTAGTGTGCGCTCGCGCGCTGATTGAATGCGAGCTCTATTGATGTCTATAAAGGAGACCAGCACAGCGGCCTTATAAGATAACGTCGCACGCGTTACGCAACGTGTGTTCAGAGGCCAGAATTTCAATCACGATGGTTGCTTTGACAAATGCATCAATGAGTGAAAATATCACAATGGCATGACCAGCTGCCAAAATGAAAAACTGAAAAGAGTATTTTTTTCGAAATTATGACCTTAATTAATAGAGTTTTGCTTTGTTTTTGCCTGATAATACATAGCTCAATCATGATTTTTTTAAGATTTAGCGTTATTATTTGCATTATTTTAACAGTTAAATAGTAAAACGCCGTTCTAGGTATAAAAAAACTTCTGCCGTTCTAGTGTTAAATCACTGCAATTTATCAAAGTTATTGAAATGCCGAAAGTCTATAATCGGTAAATAATCGGTCTATAAATAAATAAGGCCAGTAAATTCATTGTGATAAAATTAAAAACTAATTCTTGCATAATGCATTTCGTCCACTCTTATTCAAGTGCAAACATGGACTAACTATAAAATACAAAATCATATACTTCTACAGTAATAAATCTATGAATGAAATTGAGAGCAAGAATTAGTTTTTAATTTTATCAAAATGAATTTGGTGGCCTTATTTATTTATAAACTGAGTAAAGGGGAATCATTTTTTAAAAATAATCGGTCGATTAATCGGTGCACCCCTAATAATAATTATGCATGTAAACATGAGTTATATTAATAATAACAATAATAAAATCTTTTTTTTAAGAGGATGACACTGGTAGCAATAGCAATTTTTGGTAGATAGTAATCAGAAACACAAAGACCGTCCGTTGCATATTTCAGTGCATACCAAAGGTGGGATTACTGCGCAAATTTGAGAATGTCTGCGTAATTGTGTAATAAATCTGGCCCTGTGTATAAAAATTAATGGTAGATTACGGTATAATGTAGGGGGGAGTGAGGCAAATTCGGATTTATTGGCTTTTTATCATTATCATGTACTTGTTATCTTTGCTAGAAATAGCGTGACGTTCACTTAGATTTTAACTTCTAATTACGATCAGTAAATATGCAGTTAATTAATATGCTGACTTTTATGCGGAAAATTAATGTTACCTGCATGAAAATTACACTTCAAATAAAATTGTAGCAATCGTAACCAAGGATAGTGATCTGTAAGTGTAGTCCTGGCCTAACTTAATATCTCAGCGACCAGAATTCGTGTAACACAAATTCAAGGTAGCAAAGTGCGTCAAGGTAACAAAATTAAAAAAACAAAACAAGCTGATGACTAGTTAATTTTCAATAGGTACAAAATATGATTTAAATGAAAATTTTTATATCCTAAAATGTCTAAAAATTTTAAAAATGCATACTAGAAGGACAAACAACGCTTCTCCTCTCCTCATGTGTAATGAATTGGCGAGTAAGTCGTTCTGTTCAAAATTATGTTTATCACTTATATATTGAAAAGATCCTATTTAACAGTCTGCCCATTCAGATGATAAGAGGACAGGTCTGCCTCCAATCAAAATACCAGATCTAGCTAACACAGCGGGATTACGCTATCTAAAATCTACCAGATGTGTAAGAGAATTAATGTTAGTTCCTTAAGCTAAAACGTGAAATAAAATTCTACAAAATATGCATACAAATTATTTGACTATTTTTAATGAGGTCATCAACAGGAACTTGGTCAGGACGATCGCGTTTCGACCGCTATATTTAAGTTTGCATGTATTTGAAATAGTTATAGAGGAAAAGTATTGTATCAAAAGTATTGTGTCTATGAAACCAGAATCTAAATGTTCCATAATCTACTTTCTGATACCAATAGCTGAGGGTTCATGTTCATATCACTTTTCATTAATAAATCTCTCTAAATGTACCGTTTATTTTCTAATAAATAGTTCACATAAACCATTATTGAATATCACAAAGTGACGGATCCCACCACTGTGACGATATTCATAAGATCTTTCTGGTGAACATGCATCAGTCATACATCGGAGCGCCACTGCAGCGTAAAGCGTGGTTCACATTAACCGACGTTCGACGAGACTGCAAGAGAAAACTCAAGATATAACTCAATAACGATATAATTCAATTAAACAATAAATATCCATTGTCTCAGGTTTGCAGCCAGCGTCGAACGTCAACTAATGTGAACCAGCCCTAATTGGTATCGCACGTCATCAACCACAGCACAAGGGAATTCTCATAAATTCTACGTATTCTTTGACGCGGGAGATAGACATTGATAAAGCTAATTGTCATAGGCAATTAATTAAGTCTCCATGTGAATATATAGACCATTTCATGGATCATTGCACAAAAGAATTACTCAATTTTCAAGCGTTTCTCATTTAAGTGCTTGATTATTTTCAACAAAACTTATATCAAATGAAAGCTTATTTTCTAAAGTGTTTATTTTGATGTTCATAGGTCAAGTCTACTTGTGGTCAGTAGGCACAAAGCAATGAAATTCCGTATACTTTCTTTTAGCTTGAGATACTGTTTAAACTACTGATTATTTAATCTATTGAATTGCACCATTAGTTCTTCAATACGCTTTCAAATGGTATATTGCTTTTGAAAATTGAGTCATATCTGCAGGGTTGGTCACTTGAAAAAACCCACCAAGGTAAAAGTGGGTTTTATTGGGTTTTTCTCAAAGTATTATTTTCTACTAGCATTTTTGATACTTTGGTCGTTAGAGCATTTTTAACTCGCCTAGTATTCCGGATTAGCACTCTGGATTAATGTCATATGCTGCATGACATACTGTATGACAGTTCTCAAGGAGGGCCATAGCGGCCCCTGGTGGGCGTTCGTTTCTTACAGGGAACTTGAATGCGACGGGGGCGTTTTGCAAATTATTGAATCCAAAACTATCTATGTACATCTGCCGAGTTTGGAAAGTGCTCTCTGCGCATATTCTCTCAACCCTCGTTCATCAAGGCAACCGTGACTCTCCCCACTTAAACATTTTATGTCATTAGATTAGAATCATGAGATGTCCGCCAATGTTACATGTAAATTATGGGGAAGTCCAGCACATCATTATTGCTTATATAAAGTCATGCGACTGTATTATGCGACATTCATTACTGTATCTCGAGACTTGTTTATCTGAAGTTACCGTATATTAAAATAACTTGTGTCCCTCATAAATCATTAATATGAAGTGCATTAATGTAATACACGTACTTCAACGATGATTTTTAATTGACATTTAATACATTTGACAATTTTTGTATATGTTTAAGAAATTAAAGGAGAAAAAATTAGCCCCACGATCCGCTTATTACGTGACAAGATCGATGTCGAATTTCCAAAAATTAAGCGTATTCTACATCTAGGATTCTAATTAAAATATTACACTTTCAAATTCATCGAAATGGTCGTTATCACCATGGAATCAGCATTATATCATAGGTAAATTTTTCATTAAATAAGGTTATCTTCTCTGGTCTGAAAAAGGTCTAAGCGCGTATGTGGGATTCCTTTAAATGAGAAATGTTTGCGGTTTCTGACACATAGCGTACAAAATGTATACCATTTTATGAGCAAATTGCAGTCATACACGGTATATACCTTATTGAGGTATAGTAATCATAAGGAATTTATTGCAATAATCGAAGGGTGAATTAGTTTTAACTAGGTATTCGTTCTGAGTGTTTATTGTGAAATTTTGAAAAAACCCAATAAAACCCACCCTGGGTGGGTTTTTCAAGTCATCTGGGTTTTTGACAACCCTGCATGTCAGACGTCAGTGTACGCGTGTAAAGATGTGAATAAATTTACTGCAATCGACATTTGTACCGGCTGAAATTTCAGGTATGGAGGAAGTGCGGTCACTACGAGCAAGATGAGTAATATAGTTATTTGTTCATCGAGAAAATAGCCTAGGTCGACCAGTAGGTTTCGCATCAGGCATATGACAGTCTCTACAAAGCCAAGAGTATGGAGTACGATGGGGAATTTGCAGTTCATCGAATACTGCTGAGACTGAAAGACCAGTTTTTATCAAGGCTAATGATCAAAAACAAAAATGATCATAAATCAACCTTTCATAGAACCCTTTTTGTAAACCTTCGCTTCAATATTTGTACTCCTCATGAAAGAATAGCAAAGCAAATGAATGTCTTCGGTAGTTTGGTTCGGATCAAACAGGTTAGAAATTTACTCGTCAGTTGTCATTCTAATAGGCGTCAGACACTTGTTGACAAGTCCGTCTGATAAAGACAACCACATAATAAGGGGATTGGTAAAAATAACTGATAATTTGTTGTTGTTGTTTGCATTTGTTAACTGATCATCAATCTGAGTGACGATTCGAATGGTTAAATGCCGTAAATTTGTACTAATCTCTCCACGCGTATACCGACGTCGGACATGACTCAAATTTCAAAAGCAATATACCATTTGAAAGCGTATTGAAGAACTAATGGTGCAATTCAATAGATTAAATAATCAGTAGTTTAAACAGTATCTCAAGCTAAAAGAAAGTATACGGAATTTCATTGCTTTGTGCCTACTGACCACAAGTAGACTTGACCTATGAACATCAAAATAAACACTTTAGAAAATAAGCTTTCATTTGATATAAGTTTTGTTGAAAATAATCAAGCACTTAAATGAGAAACGCTTGAAAATTGGGTAATTCTTTTGTGCAATGATCCATGAAATGGTCTGTACATTCACATGGAGACTTAACACCACTCCGTACCACCCATAGAAATAATAGGTTTAGAACACTGAAATTTTGGTCAGTAGATAGAATGCATCCGATTAGAGCATATACAAAGCGATTTTGAATTTGGAGGTATATGTCATGAGTTAGAGGGCGGAACTTTAAAGTCTCAATAGATTCCCGAGGTCTGTTCGTTTCGTACTTCTCAAATATTTTAATTATCTAATTCCATTGAATATTATTTGACGTTGATTAATGTAAGTCACATATTTACAAGCAAACAATCCGTTATTAAAATTTGTCCCTATTGAGAACGATAAAGAGATATAGGCCAATTGATTTGAATCACAGCTTTACAATATAAGACGTCATCCAAATTCAAATTCAAATTTGCCTAACATTGAGGGTGATGAAGATATGTTGATTTGCTTCGAAAGTTCACAGACAAAGACGTTCAAATTCAAATTTGCCTCTCATTGAGGACAATCTGTTGCTGTGATCTAAAAATTCTTCACAAAATGCACCCTACGGCACTTTGAACTATTGCTATAGCTAAAATGCTGCTACAATAAAGCCATCATTATATGACTTTTCCTAACTTTTGCATACTTAAATCATGTAATATATCAGTTTTCATGCATGTCAAGCAATCGATTTCCAGATAATTGCAAGTCTTAGTATCTCCAGATAATTTAGTTAATTCTGAAATTACCTAAGTAGGCCTAGCCTACATGTAGGCTGCATGTCTTTCCCGATTTCTGGCTCATAAACGAGCTAGAATAATTCATATGCGGAGACAGAATTTCGCTCCTGATCCCTGCAGGTGAACATTTTCATGCGAGTGCGTTCATATTGAAGAATGACATTAGAACTGAGAACTTCAACAACTAGGTCCTATGAGGTAGGCCTATAGGCTATTCACAGTTGCATGAAGGCGTTTTGAAACTAAACCACATGACCACGCGAGGTGCTCATTGAAAGACAACTGTCATCTTTGGAGCAGATGAGTGATCATCATAACACTCAGAGAGCTTGAAATCTTCATTGGAGCTCGATTTATCGTCCGAGTGACCTTATTACTATATAGCACAACTCGAGTGAGCGGTTTGTTGACAATGTAAAGGGGAGCTGTCAGTTTGGCTCCTCACGGGTACCCCATTACGTCTCGCCATAAGTAAACAGTTGAATGATTATCGCCAAAGGTTGCATTCAAGTAGTACCTAAAAGAATGAAATTTTGAAAGATGGTCATTCGATGTATGTATCCAACTTACTGGAACAGGCCTACTGATCTATCTTTTCTATACAACTATCGTAGTCGTAAAATGCGTTGTTCAGCAGAAAAGCCAGTGCATAATCTTGATTGCGTTCAGGACGGAGCACCATCGCCGATGAGTATTTTAAGCCGATGGCTGAAGTGGGAATCTGAACAAAACAACAATCTTCGGTTCTATTCCCCACTGCAGCAAAATCAATGACTTATCCTTCTAGATGGGAAATAATGAGCATTTTATTCGTTCAAGAGATATGTCACTGTGGTCATATTGGATCAAGAATGAAAGTCAGGTCTTGGTCATACTCGGCATAAATTGCCAACAAAGCTTCATGTCGGTAGTAATCACACATAAAATGCAGTGTAGTTGCCGGTTTGCATCGATATACTTTGACAAAATTCTGTTGCTTGAAAACTGAAAGCAATAATTAGTTTCAGAGATACAATTGCAATGATCGATGTATTGCACGCCCATTGAAAACTATTCAGAGTGACAAATTTTAGGCTAATCAAGGCACTAATGATAAGTTTTAAATGTCAACAATTGTTGCCAGCATAGCATTTCAATAGGCCTACTCAAGAGACTTGCCAACATATGTATTGCAGATATTGTTAGCAAGTAATACGCAAGCTATTTCATAAATGCTCTTTTTAAAGCAAATTAGTTTGTCGAACACATGCTTAGTGGACTACTCTTTCATTACTTGCTGTGTATGACTCAGTTGAATTAAACATAAAATGCTGTAAGTTTAGGCCTACATGTAAGTTTTGAAATATATTGAACTGTTCGGATGAATCAATATTGTTATGATAAGTCGGTTATTGAAAATACGAAGCAAAATTGAAGCTGGACTAAAAAATGAAGTTTTCCGGATTTATCCGCAAAAATCACCCACATGTGGCAATTATTTTTCATAGTTGGTCTAAATTCCACCGTAATCAACGATTATTGTATGATCTTGACTAAGTAGATTCATTTTAAAACTTCATAATCAGTTTCAGATTCATAGGGAGGCTATTCATTGAATTCTTTAATCCTTGTATCCCTTGTATCTGGGATGCAAACACCGTCTAGCTAGGAATGAAGTGTAACAACGACGAACCGTAAATAGACTAAAAATTAGTATGGATGTATTCATTTTGAGAAAATAGATTTGCTTCAGACATCACAGATGTGGTGTTGAATTATTGTTATTATAGAATTCATACATCCCATTACAAAGCTATCAGACTTATGACCAAAAATTCTTCCGACTTTTCCAAAGCAAATTTTCTCTGGAACCTCCGGATATTTATTGGGTTATTTATCTCCCACATGTTTTAATTCAATTTTTCCAAAGCATCCATAATTTTTTAAGAATAACTTTTATGAATACATTATACTGGTGCAGAATCTTAAACAGGACGCAAAACAGATGTTTGATATGTCCACTATTAAACGGGATAATTCAATTTTTCAGTAATTTCAAAAATTTCGCTATTTTGGCCGATATTGGAAGCGGTAATGCTTAGATTGATGACGTCACTAGATCACAACAGCGGTAGAAGCAATCACTTTGAAAATCACGTTTGGATGATATGTCATAGAATTGATCTTAAAATGAAAAAAATATAATAATTTTGTTAATTAAAAAAGTGGGACTTTTATGTCCCACTGTTTCGGAATGGGTTAATTATTTACCTATGACAAATAACTTTATCGATGTTTACGCGTCAAAGAATACGTAGAATTTATGATATTCCTTTGTGGTATGGTTGATGACGTGCGATACCAATTAGGGCTGGTTCACATAACAGAGGCGTGCTTAGCCTAACAGACGCTCAACGCACCGACAGACAGTTCACGACCTAACATACAGTTCAAATCTTGTTGGTAATTACCGAATTCATGCAATTATATTGTCTAATTTAAATCTATCTATAAATAATATAATTGTACGAGTACATACCGATGCTTATATTTCATTTTGATTTACAATAGTTTAATTCGACTCGGTGCAATCCTTAACTTTTGATTCTCGACCTAATGTGCCAATAATTACTTAAACATCGTCTGTTAATATTGACTAAATTCCGAACATACGAAAATGCAATTTAATTAGTCATTTTCAACAAATTTGACATATATTTTATCGTTCCAGAAACCAAGATGAAGAGAGATCTTGAATTTGCGGTTATTCGTCTAAAACTCGAATTCAAGTCTCTCTGTGATCGTGTAAATGGCATACATACTGGGGAAAGTTTGGATTTTGTTTTAATCAATGGATGTAGAATCGAGACATCTGGCATAGTGCAGACAATATCAGTAACTGTTCTTGGATTTTTGGCATTTAATTTGAACTATAGAGTGCCATATGAAGATTTGATCGAGCTTTTGGAATTTCTGATTTCAATACGCAAACGGGCAACAAAAGCAAAAGTAAGAACATTGTTCGCCTCCTTATAAGTCACCTTATTGTACTTTCGAGTTTTCCATGAAAATCCTTTTGTTTTTTGTTGATTCGTTTTGATGCACTATTTTTGTCTCACGATTTGACAGATGGCTGATATTTCTGAATGATGAATGTTCAAGCTTAAGTTCCACTATTTAGAACGGGGGTGCGCAACCTGCAGCCGTACGACCGCATGCGGCCGTTGCAGAGGCAAAGTGCGGCCGTGACAATTAGAAGTAGGCCTAAATGAAAAAGAATATTGTACATGTATATTGCAAATTTTTCTGGAGTTCAAGGCAATCGAAAAACAATTGTCACTTTAGTAGCACTGTCGAAAACCTTTATGCCCATGCTGTTTGGAAAAAGCGCGCCTGCACGCGCGATGAAGGCGTTCAAGCAGTTCGATAACTCATGAATAGAATATTTTAGGGAAGTTACATTCATGTGCATTCATGGCTACAGTCATCAGCTAAAAGAAACAAAAGGGGCAATTGAAGTTTGCTCGAATTGTTTGTGCGTGTTAGCTTCAATTCCATGGCCTGAATAAGGATGCCTGATATATCACCGGCCATGTGATGAATAAAAGAATGAATTTTTTATGGCTCGTGATTTCTTTATGAATTATTACAGTAGCTTAGTGAAGTGCCCCTTCGGTAGTGAAGTTCTCCTTCGGTTGCCTTTACAAAAACATGCTTTCAACTTTTCAAGTGCTAATAACACCTTGAGCGTAGAATCCTTTCGGGTCAAAAATGACCGTCGGTCGTACATGGGTTAACTTACTAAATCATTCTTTACGAAGTAGGCCTTTATGAAATTTTCAGTGCGTCATTCATCAGGGAAAGCTAATTTGAGTGGTGGAATATAAAAAGGATTGGCTATTGAGCTAGTTGTTTGCACAAATATTAGGTGCGGCCGTGATTCTTTCAGTCTTCGAAATGGCGGCCGGAAAATGTAAAAGTGTAACCTAGATACTAGTAGCAGGGAAATTAGGATAAAATCCTGACATCATAAATATTAAAATAAAATTAATTAAAATTCGTTTAGAGATTAGCTAGCATCACTTCATGAGTTATTACGACAAATTCTATCGGCGCGCTAATCCCAACACCACGTTGAGAACTTGAGTCAATCAAGCAAACTTTCCAACATTACGAAATAAGCTCACAAGGTTAATTTCAAGCGCCACAAGGGCGTACATCGAAGGAGCGAATGTTAACAGTGAAAGTGAGCGGCTACTATGGACAATAATCAAATGCCAACAAAACATGAGAGTTGCTACGAGGCGCCAGGCGAGGGTAAAAAATCTCTATCGCGACGGATGAGAAGAGACTACAAAAGCTGTGAGCCGGAGACCGAAAAAACAACACACCACAAATCGAAGAAGAATCATTCATTTGTGACTTTCAATTTTCGCTACTGCTCCCAATAAGGTGAGACTCAGTACGGAATTTGAGTCGGGTCAACACCAAGTTTCTTGTGGGTCTTCACTACTGCTCCCTTTCGGTGAGACTCAGTATTGTAGACTCGCGGCCCGACAACAACTGACATCTATGATGATCATCCTTCTGTGCCTGCTGGAGAGTGAACGTGAAACTTTTATGTGGTTTGTATACCGTTCGTTACATTTGTGTGAATTTGGTTCAAAATAATTATAGTGTGGCAACCACTCGCTGTCATAGTTTTATCCGATGCCATCGTGAAATAATCTCTAACTTTAGTTAATTAATTTTAATTTCAAGTTTAGGGACCTGTGATATTGACGCGGTTATATAGTAAAACTAGCATCAATATTACAAAAGATTGCGCACCCCAGATTTAGACAATGTATTAAGTCTACCTCGTCACTGTTGGCGGTAGCCAGCAATGGTTCTCTGTAAGGGATATTCGTACATTGTCAAGGGAAAATATTGCCAATTCCACTACTTTTCCTTTTATGATTCTTTAGTGAATATCCAAATGCCCTTATCTTTCTAATAAATAAAAATTGAGATTTTTAAGATTTCTAAGGAATCGGATGAATTTGTTTTATGTCGTTAAGAAATATTGAGGTGATTTGCATTTTATCAGCCTTGTAATCATCAGACAGCACTGCTTGTTACATTTTTTACTAATTGTTTCCTTTCAAAGATCGCTGAAAATTGTATTCCATGTCTTACAATCGCATATCAGTCCGGGAGCAAATGTCCGGGGTACAACTCACGATGTATATTTTAAAAGGACACTAAATATGTGTCTGCATTCAGTTTCTCTGAAGAATTTCGGTGAAAAAATTCATAACCTGTTATTTCTTATAAAAGCTTAACTACTCGCGTTTTTACATACCTTGCTCCCCGACTAATATAGGAAAATTTGTTTCATTTTGCTACTTCAAGATAATCATTATCTTCTATGAAACATGACAGATGTTGTTATGTAATAATTGCATGTATGCAGGTTTTCTTGGAATTCTTTGCATGAAAGCATCTGATGAAACTTGGTGTGTACCGGTGCAAATGATTTTTTATTATTTTTGTTAAGTCCAATAAAGATTGTTGATTATTTTAGGGTTTGTTCTATGAAAACTCAATATGGACCATATATTTACGGACCATGATTTACATACCGTACCCTGAGCACATAGTAACCTTTTTGACCCTTGCATTCGGACCTCCATGTCTAAAATTCGGACCTTCACATACGGACCCTATAGGTCCGCAATAGGACCCCAGGGGTTCGCATATAGAAACTTTTCGACCCTACTTACGGACCTTTTTGAACCTTATATACAAACCAATTGGGTTTACAGTGTAGCAGTTGGCTTTGTCTGCTTCTTGTCTTTGTTTTAGACTGTCTTCACTCATCTCTTCACCCAGATATTCCGAGATTCAGCTTCCTTCTTTCACGCGACTCCATCTCTTCAGCTATGTGGAATACCACATCATTATTCAATGTTTCTTCAAATTTCGACATGTCAACCTTAAATGCACTCATCTCTTGCTCAAGATGATACGGATCCCGCCAGAGATTAGACACATCATTCTCGACTTTTGTCATGCGATCATTCAAATTTTCAAATTGAGCATTTATTTTTTCAATCTCTGTAGTAAGCGTTTTTAGGATTTCCTCCTTACTCTTGGTTATTAGACATTCAATATGCTTGCACAGAGTAACAGTTTATTGGGCTATTACGGCTCTCAGGTCATCAACATTCGATGCGTTCGAACGAGTATTTCGTTTGGCTGTTGCCATGTTGAAAGATCACAGAAGGAAAATCCTGCCAGAAGTCTGTACTTTTGACGTCAAGATTTGACTGGCAACTTGACGTTACAAGTTCGGAGGGGCGTATGTCCACGGCTGATGATCGGACAGCTGGTAGCTGCAGCGATACGGATGAAGGTCTCACCACAATGGGATGGAAATTGACAGCTGAGTCGGCGACTTGGCATTGGCGCGGAAAAAGGAGTCGCGGGGAAATGCAAGGGGATCGATAGTGTGAGTGAAACAAGACGGAGAGGAGATATCAATAAGATTTACAGACTGCGGGATGCCCAGGTGTACACGATGTTGGGGTTTGCGCAGCACAGCAAAACATTGCAAAGTTGAAGAGATATACACGACGTGTTAAGAGCCAATGGGGTTTGAGGAAAAACACAATTGAGGAAGGAAGTTTGAGCATGGACTGCTCATTTCACGATACGATGTAGACGATGAGTATTGCACAGTTGTAAGGATTAATTATGGGCACCACTCGTGTCGAATTTCTTGAAGAACGGATTGATAGAAAATCAGAAAACGGGAGAATCATAGGAGAGAAACGGAAGACATTAACAGACACGTCTGCTCTCCATGACGGCCACGGAAGTTGTGGCGACAATATAATGAGAAACTGAGCCCGAGTTAACTAACTCGCATCGATACGGCAAGATTGAATATCAGTGAACCAATTTAGGTAATTCTCTTCGTGCTCTGAACAGTTTAAAAGTGGGTTTAGAGTTAACTCTGTAGCTCTGTTTGACTATGCAGAGAAATACGTCTGTCTAAAAAGTATCCGACCTTCATCTTTTCGACTATAGAAGAAAATAAAAGTTATTTCTTAATTTTGAACTCGCTATATATTTCATTCATAACAATTTATTGCCGAAAATACACGTATGCAGCAAACAGTATCAAAGTCCTTCAAAATAAGCCCCATCAGAGTCAACACACTTTGACCACCGAACCTTCCAATTTTCAAAGCACCCCCGAAATCCTTCGTCTGGGATGGCTCGCAGTTGATCTCTCACAATGCCTATGATAATCTCTCGAGCCTGGAATCGATGGCCCTTCAGCTGATTCTTTACCTTCGGAAACAACCAGAAATTAGCGGGGGACAAGTCTGGTGAGTAAGGAGGTTGGCGAACGGGAGGGATGCCATGCTTTGCCAAGAAATCTCCAACCAGCTGTGAGGAATAGGCCGGTGCATTGTCATGGTGCAAACGCCAATTTTTTGACTCCCACAAATCCCGCCTTTTGCGTCGAACTGCTTCTCGAAGACGTCGTAGAGCTTCTCTGTAGTACTCTTTCGTCACTGTCTGATTTTCTGGTGCAAATTTGTGATGCACAATTCCCTTGCAGTCGAAGAAGACCGTCAACATGACCTTCGTTTTGCTACGCACCTGGCGTGCTTTCGTCGGTCTCGGTGATGATGGGCGTTTCCACTGAGACGATTGTGCTTTGGTCTACGGGTCATTACCGTATACCCATGTCTCATCGCCGGTAATGATGGTATACAGGTAGTCAGGGATTGCGTCACAAGTTTAGAGCAAATCTTCAGCGATTTCTTTGCGCACACACCGCTGCTCTTCAGAAAGCAGTCTTGGCACAAATTTTGCAGCCACTCGGTGCATGCCCAAAATCCTGTGTCAAAATGACATGGACAGAGTCTTTGCTGATTTTCATTTCGTCACCGATTTCCCGCACTGTCAAACGGTGATCGTCCATTATGAGTTCATTAACGTTGTTGATGACAACTTCATTGCGACACGTCAATAGCCGGCCACATCGGAAGTCACTCTCCGCAGATGTTCGACCTTCCTTGAACCTGTTATACCATTCTTTTATCTGTGTGATACTCATGGATTCATCAAGAAAAACCTGTCGTATTTTTCGAATTGTTTCCTCTTGAGTTTCACCCAACTTTTGACAAAATTTGATACAGTAGCGCTGTTCTAACCGTTCTGCCATCACTGATTGAAATGACGAAATCGAAATTCACCGAAAGTAAAATTATCACGTGATTCAAATGCCTCGTGATCGGATATGAAGAATAGAAATCGCCATTTGACCCTGAATTCAAGTAAAGCAAGTTTAAAAACATATTTGAGAAGTTTTTCGTCATTCTAAATTCATAGCACTAAAAGTCAGATATCATGGTCGGATACTGTTTAGACTCGTAGTTGAACTCGGACAACTCTTCGGATGCATTTAGAGCTCCCATAGCAGGATCGATTTGTCTCTGTTGCCTCTTGCGTTTATACTTACATACTCTGTAGAGCACTTTGACGATGATTTCATCCGGTAACAGTGAATTTAAATTTCTTCAGCTTATTCGTCTATATCTCAAACGCTGAAAGGGCAAGGATTAAATTAAAAAAATTATAGAACAGAGATCGCGCCGTGGAGATTCATCATCAGGGCATTTTTCTCTCCCTCAGGAGGAACCCTTCTCTCTCTTTAGCGCCCACGAGACTGTCTTTAGCCATGGGGCTCCATGTGCGTCCGATGTTGCGTTCTAGGTCGTCGCGCCATCTTGATTTTGGTCGTTCACGTGATCTTTTGTAGTTGCGCGGAGTCCATTCTGCAACCCGTGTTGTCCATCGGTTGTCATTTCGTCGCACCACATGTCCTGCTCATCGATGTTTGCTCTCCCGAATACACTGGATGATGTCCGTGACCCCTGTCTGCTGACGGATCCAACTGGCTCTCTTCCTGTCACGAGGTTTAATACCCATCACTATACGCTCCATTTTCCGTTGAGTTGTGACGAGCTTCTCCAATTGCGCATCATTTAGTGACCATGTTTCGCTGCCATAAGTCATAGTAGGAAGAATACATTCGTTGAACGCCTTTCTCTTTAATTTCATGGGAATTTTCTTATCTCGCATGATATCGCCATGCTTCCGGAAGGCATTCCACCCAAGATTGATCCTTCGCCGCAATTCCATCAACTGGTTGTGATCTTTAGTCTGCATCTGGCCAAGGTATACATATTTGTTGACTTTTTCGATCTTCTTTCCATCGATTATGACGCCGGTCTTCCGTACGGAATTGTTGCACATGATCTTCGTCTAGGCAATATTCATCTTTAGTCCGACTGGCTGGCTAATGTCGTGGATATCTCGAAGCATCGTTTGCAAATCCTCTGTGGAACTGGCAATTAGGACTATGTCGTCAGCGAATATGAGGTGGGACAGAAACTCTCCATCGATATTGATACTTTTGTCCTCCCAGTTGATCTTATTGATTATTGCATCTTGCAGACATGAGGTGAAGAGTCTGGAGGACATATTATCACCTTGTCTGGCACCTCGACGTAGGTTGAATTTCTGCTGTTAGTGTGGAGTCGTAGAGAGGCAGTTGCTTCGTCGTCGAGGTTTAAACAGAATGTCAAAGAAAGCATCTTCAACTCCGTGATTCATCAGTGCTATGAATAGGGGTCCGAGGTTGATATTGTCGAAGGCTTTCTCGTAGTCGACAAACGCAAAACAGAGAGAAATTTGTATTCCGTCACCTTCTCTTGCAATTTGTTTGATGACTTGAAGATGGTCAGTGGTAGAAAACCCTGACGTGAAACCTGATTGCTCTCTTGGTTGATGGAAATCGAGCGTACCGATCATTCTCTGTAGAAGTGCACTAAAAAATGTATTATATATGATGGGTAGTAAGCTGATTGGCCTGTACATGTAGTTTCTGATGTCAGTTCTTATGCCCTTCTTGTATAGTAGTATGATTACTGCATTCTTCCAAGATTTTGGAACTCGACGTTGTTTTAAGCATTCACTATAGAATTCGGTAAGGATTTTTATTATCACTTCTCCACCATCCTGGAGAATGCTCGCCGAGATGTTGTCTTCCACCGGTGCTTTGCTGCGTTTTATCTTCTTGATGGATGCCCTTACTTCTGATGTTAGGACGGCCGTGATAGTAGCAGCGCAAGTAGGACTTTGCGGTGATCCATGTACAATTTTTCGTGCCGAGTCCAGAGGCGATTGTCTTGACTTGTACAGATCTTCGTAGAATTCGACGCATCGTAACAGTAGAATGTGTGGCCCCAATGATCCAGGTCGATAAAACGATCGTCCGTAGACAATGACCTTACATTGTATGTGCTAATGTTCATGTTCCAATGACAGCCTGACTTAACCATTGATTCTTAGCGACCTTTGCTCTTTCGCTAGCACTCCCGCTGCCTCGGTTGTGTACTCCAGAGACGCTGAGGACTGAGGACCGTTTATTTGTGGATACGTTCATGGAGGTTGTTGCCGTACTCACCACGCTAGGCCTGCGGGTTGGCGAGGGTGCTATTTCGAAGTAGTCCTTCTCATATCCCATGTGCTGGTTAGGTTGAAGGCCATGGGCAACCCTTTGTAAGTAGACTGCTTATTCTTTGCTGAAGCAGATTATTCGCAGCTAACCTATATACTATAGGCTATCCCCATCCAATAGCCGATGACTAGCTGAATGCCTGGTACTGGCACCCCAGTCAGGAATGGGGACCATTCTACCAGCGAGACGTATCCGGTGTCATCGGAACCAGACGGGGTACGGTACTGCCTCTCCTCTTGACAAGGGGGATGCAGTCTAACGTCATGCCCAAGACCCTAATAAATAAATAAATAAGTAAAAAGAAAGAAAGAAATGAAGAAGAAAGGGAAGATGGGATAGGAGTCGTCTCGGTGTAACGAGTTCAACCTCCATTTGACAGGTCTTTTTTTAGTCCTGCTGGGTGTCCAATCACCCTCCTCACAGGCTGATGCCATGTGGGGGAGCCAGTTTAGTCGCCGACCACCCGACCATGAACAGGGAATGCTGGATACATTTTACCAGTAGCAGCAAGTAACCGACCTGACTTGACCGTGGAGATTATCGAATGCAAATCCCACACTTGATACAAGACAGTGAAATGTTTTTTAATTACTTCCGGATGTCAGAAGGAAGGTTTGAATGTTTGCAAGGACTTGTGTATCCACTGATTGAACACAAGGACTTATCGTCCACCCATTGAATCAAGAGAGAAATTGTGCCTGGTATTGCGAATACTAGCTAGTGGTAAATCTCAAGGTAATACAGAGTACAAAGTATCGCTTACAGAATTAGCAAAGCATCGGTTTCCATTATTGTTAACGAGACTTGCGCAGCCATATATGCTGCCTTACACACCACGTACCTGCCGGCACCAACGAAATCCGTTTCGATGAAGTTTGCACAAACTTTTGGAAACTGTGGAATTTCCCAAACTGTGTAGGAGCTATTGATGGCAAGCACGTCGAAGTCACAGCTCTAAATCTTCGCGTTTTCAGTTCACTAAGAGCTTGGCCAAAGTTATTGATTCGGCACTCTCGCAAAACGCCTATGTTTCATGGGCACGTCTACTACTCTTCCCGACTTTCTGCCTCCGCTCACCTCCTCACAACGGTCGGAAACATTCGAGCATCATAAACGAGAGAATCGCAATTTTTGAAGATACAGCGGATGTTGACACACTTTTGAAATCGATTGGACCGACTAGCTCGACTTCGCATACGAAAAGGAGACGGAATCAAGATCAGCAGCTCCGATCTCTTGTTTCAGGCAAGATCAAGGACGGAGACGTTCTTGGGGCGGTTAGAATCGTAAGCTCGGAGGACAATGTAGCGCCTTACACACCTACTATCCTCTACGCCTTTCAGGCGAAACACGCCAGTAGACCAAGTGATCGTCGTCCTTTTCCGTACCCAAGTCAATTGCATTCCTTGACAGTAGACGAAAACAATGTTATCAAGGCCATCAAATCTTTTCCAACCGGTTCAGCAGGTGGCATCACCCGTTTGCGCCCTCAACACCTGAAGGAAGCGCTTGGCATTGATGCCTCCAGCCAAAGAGATCAGCTTCTATCGGCTAATCTGACCAATGCCATCATCTCTAACAAGTTGCCAGGGCCAAAGTATAAGGCTGTTTTACTAGGAGCCAATGTCACTGTTCTAAACAAGCGAGATGGAGGAATCAGGCCCATCGCAGTTGGGGAGACTTTTAGACGCATTGCCTGCAAATGTGCAGTCTCTCATTCAGAGCAGGCATTCAAGGAATTGTTCGCTCCATCCCAATTAGGATGTGGGGTGCGAGCCAGTTTGGATGCGGCCATCCACTTCACCAGAAACCGCGTCTATGCTCCACGCGAGGGGGAGATTCTGGTAAAGCTAGATTTTAAGAATGCTTTCAACACCATCAGGAGAGACCACATCGCTGAATGTTCGGACAGGTATGCTCCTCATCTGCTTGATCTGTTCACTGCCTGTTTCTCGGAGCCCACAGTGTTGACTTATGGCGATCTTTCCTTTGAGTCTGACGAAGGCCTACAAGAAGGAGACCCACTTGCCCCGGCTCTTTTTTGCCTCGGTCTCAACGATGCCTTAGCAAGTCTTAGTGGTTGCTCACTCAAGATAGCCTATTTAGATGATGTCACACTGCTAGGGAAGCATGATTCGCTACTTGCCGATCTCAAGAAGTTTATTCCATCATGCAAGGATGTTGGCCTGGAGTTGAATAGTAGCAAATATGAATTGTCTGTTATTGGTAGCCTTGATCCGGCCATCCTCAATGATTTCAAAGAGCTCCTACCGAACTTGACCTTTGTTCCCAAAGATAAAATCACTCTTTTAGGAGCTGCCTTGGGGGAAAATTCGCTTGAGACCCTGATTCTAGATTCACAGAAAACCTTTGAAGTCTTGGGATCCCGCTTGAAGATTCTATCGTGTCATGATGCTCTGTTTTTACTGCGCAACTGTTTATATTTGCCTATGCTCTTTCATCTATTACGAACGTCACCTCCGTTTACAAGAACGGACCTTCTTCTACTTATTGATGAATCGATGATGCATGTTGTGTCTTCCATTTTGAATGTTGAGTTGAGCGATTTTCAAAAGAGACAAGTTGCGCTCCCAGCCAAGTTAAGTGGACTGAGTATTTCCTCGGCGTCCTTCATAGCTGCTTCAGCATTCTTATCTTCCCTGTATGCTTCAGACTCTGTTTGTCAGCTTATTTCATGTCACTGGAAGCTCGAGGAAACGAAGTCACATGACACAGCGTTCGAACATTGGTACTCGCAGTGTTCAGTCCCATCATATCCACTGCAACCCCTTACCAAGCAGAAATCATGGACACTTTCGCTTCACCACCAGTCCTACGACGACCTCCTCCGAAGTTCCAAGCTGCTTGACCGCACGTGACTGCTCTCCTGCGCCTCAAAGGGATCGGACGATTGGATTAACGTCCTACCGTCCACATCGCTCGGTCTTCATTTGACGGACGACCAACTCCGCGTCGCTTCTGCCATCCGCATCGGAGCCCCCGTATCCATTGAGCACATCTGCACTCGTTGTGGCTCTAAGGCGGACGGCGGTGTCGCGCACGGCTTCGTCTGTCCCCGCAGCAAGGGCCGACATCTGCGCCATACGCTGATGAACGAGGTGGTGGACCGGGCGATGCACTCCATCCAGCTGCCCACTATGCTGGAGCCTACTGGACTGCTGCTGGACAAGAACCTGAAGCCGGACGACATCAGCCTGTCCCCGTGGGAGCTCGGAAAGCCGATCGCGTGGGATGTCACGTGTGCACATCCATCCGCGAAATCCTGGAGCTCTACGTCTTCAAGTGGCGGATCAGTGGCGACAGCGGTGGAGAAGAGAAAGTCGGTGAAATACTGTGACCACCTCTATGAGGACTTCGCATTCCTGCCCGTATCCGCAGAAACTTACGGTGCTTACGGCGAACAGACATTCTCCTTTCTGAGGAAACTTGGAAGCCGTATTGCCGCCAAGACCGGCGAGAAAGACGCATGGCTTTACTTGCGCCAACGCCTTGCTCTTGCCATTCAAATAGGGAACTATGTATGCATTCTTGAGACCCTTCCGGCACCCGGAGCTGCACTTCCCGACTTGTACTGGCTTTTGATTTGCTTTGCTTTCTTGTTTTTGTGTTTTAATGCTAATAAAGCCTTCTTATTAATAATAATGACAACAATACTAGTCGATTGATTGAAGGGATAAACTGTATAACTGAATATGTTCCCACAAACAGCATAACTGAAATATAAACACACTGATCTACTCAGCAGCAAAAATTGCAGAGGAAGGAGGAGGGAGGGAGGATGCGAGACGTGCGAAGCACCCACCTCCTTGAAAACAGCGTCTACAGAATCAAATTAATAACCTTAGAAGAGAAACAAATCAAATTAAGGCAGCTATGGAGTACAATGGCCGACTGCCTCCTTACATGATTATAAAATACAAAATGAATGAAAGATGTATTGAAGAAGTATATGAGGATGCGAAGCAACGACTTATAGCTATAAGTCATCGATTGAAATGGCATGAAGCTAGAAATGAACAAATGTGAATAAACAAATTGTTTCACCAAAACCCAAAGAAGGTATATAGACAAATAAGAGGCCGAGAAGCAGCAAACAATAGTCGAGACGAAAACAAAAATACATGATGAATTACTGGAAAGGTATATGGGAAGCCGAAAAACAATACAATGTGCAGGCTGAATGGCTAACAAAAATTGTGACAGACTAGCTTACCAAGATGACGTCACGATATCTGAGTAAGACACAAAATACAAAGTAGCTAGCATGGCAAATTGGAAAGCAGCAGGTCCTGTAAAGTACAAGCTTTCTGGATAAAGAAGCTGAACAAATTGCATGGCAGACTTGCGAAGTACTACAACGAGTTTCTTCGAAATCCGGATGTGATGCCGGAGTGGCTGGTCAATGGTAGGACGGTGCTAATTAGGAAATCCGATAACAAGCCACCGACTCCGGACAACTTCAGACCCATAGCCTGTCTTAACCTGTCTTCCGACACTATGGAAGCTATTCACCGGAATAATTGCAAATAAGATCATGTTAAATCAAAGAACATAATGCATAAAGAACAAAAAGGTTGTCGTCCAATGTGCAGAGGCACTACAGAACAATTTGCCATAGACAGAGCGATCACCAATGAAAGCAGAAAGCGGAAGAAGAACTTGTCAATGGCATGGATCGATTATCGCAAGTCTTTCGATTCTATTCCGCATTCTTGGATCATCAAGTGCCTCAAAAAATGCGCACGACTAATAATCCATCGAGGGGAAGTCATCGAAACACAAGGTTATCAAACAGAAGAAGCTCATAATAAAGGATGTGACTGAAGAAGGATATGAATATCTCGGAATCCTTCAACATCATACGAATCTCAATAATTTAACAAAGACAAGGCAGTTAACGAATACAAGGAGAGATTAAAGAAAATCCTGAAATCAAAATTGTATGCCAAGAACATATTTGAAGCCATAAATGCATATGCTGTCCCTGTGATTCGGTACACAGGTGGTGTGCTGAAATGGACAATGCAAGAGCACAGTAAATTAAACAGAAAGACCCGCAAAATACTGACAATGTATAAAGGATTGCACCCAAAAGCTAACATTGGCCGCCTTTAATTACCGCGGGATCGGGGAGGTAGGGGACTGAAAGACCTAAGGGAGGTCGTAGAACAAGAAGACCGGAACCTAACAGAGTACAAAAATGATAAACAAGACGACCCACTACTGGCGGTGGTTAAGTCAAGCGATCTGTACAGGCAGTAGCAGGAGAATAAGGTGATAGAAGATTGGCACCAAAGATGGAAGGATAAGGCAGTGCATGGACAATATGCGAGACAAATGGAAGTAATAACGTCAAGGAAGACTTGCTACGGTTGGTTGAAATCTGTCAGTCTGAGGATGTCAACTGAGGCGTTACTAATTGCAGCACAAGACCAAGCAATAAAGACGAAGGCACATTCCACGTACATACTAAAGATTGGCAACGATGCCAAGTGCAGAATGTGTATGTCCGCATTTTCAAGAAAGTGATCGTAAGATTGAAAAAGAAATCTGCGATAGGTACGACATGAATATTATATTGGACTATCCTTGGTGGTGAGTGCTAAACATTCGAAGTAAGTCATTTTGATTAAGATTCATAACCTTGAATCTTGCATCTCTTTGGGAAAAATGACTAGATTGCGCAGATTATTGGCTACATTACGGACTACATGGCATGTGTTGGCAAGAAAATTCCAGCAATCGATTATGATTGTATTAGGAGCAGTCTATTCGAAGTAGGGGAAGTAAACTGGCAATGCTCCACCAAAACATTCGCGAAAACATTCGCCAAAACATTTCTTTTATTTAGATGGAATGATAATGGACATAGAATTGTGACAACTCCAAGCATGTGGGCCTATTAAGTAAAAAAACTCGAGTTTGATAAAAAAATGTCACAAGGAAGGGGTAGTAAAAACAATTTCAATAACAGGAGCGTTCTTATCCACTCAACGCGGTTTCATTAAGTTTCGCAAAATTGACGTCCCATATTTGGTTACACTTTTCGCAGGTAATTCGTAAAACATGGAAACTTATTAGGTAAACGTAATCTTAAACATTTCTTTTGTAACATTGCGCAAATGGTTGACCACTTTTTACGAAGCATTAACCTTCCCGAATTAACGTAACTGCAGAGTTTATCATAAAAGACGGACCACCTAAATTACATACAGCTTCAGCCGATCCTCCTGCTTTTCAATGAGCTATTTTATATTCGTATCCGTCATTGTTTAAGGTGGACAGAGGTAAAAATGTGAAAATCGCCACTTTCAAAAATTTTAAATTTTCAATATGGAAGTATGTGAGCACCATATATCACGATAATAAACACGAGATGACAAGGTTTTCTCTGAGCATTCTTTTGATGTATTACTCATCGAAAACAGCGTACTTTTAGAAAAGTTATGATGTCCCAAATTTATTGCATAATTTACTGCTTCTAAATGTTGTTGAAAAGTTGTTTAAATTTTTTGCGCTATTGGGGTCATATTCACGCTTTCAATATCTATGGTGTCTAGACGTCTGCTCTCCACATTCAAATCAAATTGTTAGATGACCCAGATAAGTTAAACAAAGCTTCTATTCGGATCAGAATTCATCCTATGTCACGATGACCGAGTCGAAGCTTGTGAAGGATTTTTTGAAGGGCATACGTTTCTATTCTTTTGTCAGGACTGTCCGACACGCTAGTTTGCCGAAAAGTATTTTTCCCAAAGACCACCGTCAAAAGTGAAAAACTAATTTTTTTCATCCGTCCTAGAAAAGTTGGATGCGGTCGGAAAGGAAAGAAATTAAGCTTTCAAACAGCTCGGATCATTATTCGCTGTGTAAGAAACGATCCCGATTTGTCTTCGGCTAGTTGGGGAGTTCATATCTAGAACCCCTCGGTTTCTGCCATATCGGTAACACGTCGTCTGAAAAGTGAGTACTTCATAAGTCATAAGAGACCATCACGGAATGAACTGATCGCCAACCAGAAGAGTTTGATGAAGAAGGCGCTATAGCATTGCCACTGGCTTTCCAAATGGAATAGAGTTGTTTTGACTGATGAAGCCTCTGTGTGTCTCCGAGGTCGCGATGGCCGTTTGAGAGTTTGGATGAGGTCAGGTGATACAATTCTTGATCATTTGATATAAAAAGGTGGCCTATTTATGCTGCAATATCGATGAATGGCCTAACTGAACTCCATATCGAATGGCACAACATGAAAACATTTGCAAATACACAGTTACTGAAGCTCGGTGTGAGTGGATTAATTCTTCCAGGAGATGGTCTTTCTCGACCATGAATAGATGCTTTGGTGGACAATCGATCCCCGCTACTTGCCTTAATGTCGGCGGTCACAATTGTGACGTGTCATTTATTCATTGATTATTATTGCCTTGACAACTGATGTGTGGTGGTGAGGGTTTGATTCTGCCAACTGATAGGGTCGCGTAAGTGGCTCGTAGCTCAGTTGGTTAGAGCACAGGTCTAGTTAACCTTGGTCGTAGGCTCGAATCCTTCCAGCCGCACATCTTTTGCATGGCAATTTGATCTATCGTTTATTTAATTTCATTGTTGTTAATTGCATTCACGACATGGTTTAAGATGCTTTGGTGGACAATCGATCCCCGCTACTTGCCTTAATGTTGGCGGTCACAATTGTGACGTGTTTGTATTTGTATTTTGTATTTATTCAAAATAATGACAACAGCTGGATGCCAATTACAGTCATCAGATGCGAATGATATACAGATTACAACATTACCAGAATCAAAATGAGACAATAGAAAACCAGATACTGAAAATATACACGTACCTGAACATATTAACAGTATGAACAAATATACTTGATAAAAGACATAGTAGTAAAATACATAGCATTTTTCAAATACTAATGAAATACAACAGATTACCAGAATAAAGATGAGACATTAAAAACCAGATATACTGTAAATGTACTACCTAAAATACATGACAATAAGAAAAAAGATACTTTATAAAATGAACCGAGAAAATTATGTGAAATGTTTTATCAGAAACCTTTTTACTGTAGAAAGAGATGCACTGAAAACGTCAATTTCTTTGAATTTGTTTACACTCAAAAATGTCCTCGGGAAGAAAGCATGTTTGCGTAAGAGTAAGCGACTTTTTCTTATTTATCATTGATTATTATTGCCTATAGAACTGATGTGTGGTGGTGAGGGTTTGATCCTGCCAATTGACAGAGTCGCGTAAGTGGCTCGTGGCTCAGTTGGTTAGAGCACAGGTCTAGTTAACCTTGGTCGTAGGTTCGAATCCTACCAGCCGCACATCTTTTGCATGGCAATTTGATCTATCGTTTATTTAATTTCATTGTTGTTAATTATGAGTTTTGGTAGGGCAAGAACAGTGATCAGTAGCCTGATCGAAAGCATATCTTTCCGGATTCGATAGGTGATTGCACTTTCTGGCGATCTTGCGAAATATTAGTGACCACCTGTGAATCTACCACTGGCCCTTTTAAGGGCCATATGACTCTAGAGCCACTGAACAACAAAGAAAATTTCATTTCATCCCTTATCTTAGTAGTCTAACGAATTTGTACCTGTAACTGACAAAACTTCATTAAAGTCAGAAAAAGTTTAGGTGGTCCACTTTTTATGATCATCACTGTACAATGACATATAATTCATGGAATAAAGGTGTCTCTATAACCAACGAACAGTACCTCAAATATTTGGCAATATATAGATATGCTTCGTGTTGTCATGTGCATCATTCATGAAGGAACACGATGCTTCAAAAATATGCAGGAATTTATAACATGATACATTTTAAATTTAAAAAGTCGTTGGCTGCATGGCCTTTGAATTGTCATGAAAATAGCTTAAAAACGTTGCTAGAAAGTAAAGTCCAAATTAGAAACGTACCATAAATCATTCCAGTGCAAACTTTGAAAATTACCATGTAAATCATAACAAAGCATTGGAAAGTGCAAAAGTTAATGTATTTTATGACAATTTCAAAAGTAAACAATATTTTTTTCTTGGCTAGAGAGGAATCCATCGCACAGCATGAACATAACCGCATTATCAAACACATGGTATCAACAAAGCAAAACTTGAAATGAGAGTATATTGAAATCGATGATGGAGATTTAAAAAGAAAATCGGATAAACAGTTATCGATAGCATTGATTTCAACCCCCTCATGCAGGTACAAATTTGGTATCATTCATGATTCAATATTCTGAAAATCATTTGATCCACAGTTAATTATGCTTTATTAATATAGCACTAACGTACTAGAAGAAATAGAAGCATCTGGTGGGCACCATGCAGGTCTGGTAGCTTTGCTGCCAAGCAGAAAAAATGCTACCAAATGAAAAGGAATAAAGCATTTGGAAGCAAGCATTTCATTGGTTTGGCAGTGTGGAGAAACATAAATTTTCTGTTCAAGTTTTTAAAGAGTGAGTATGACAAATAAACCGATTACCAAAGTACACAATGAATTAGTCATGAGAAAGACACATAGAAAATAATGACCAGGGCTGCCACTGTCTTTCTCACTGTCGATCCATGCAAATATTCAAAACAGACTACTGCTGCATTTATCCATCATTTTTTATCTATAGTATTTTAATTTTGCCATAAATGTGATTAATCAACTTTTTTCAACAACATTGTCATTTTTGCTGTCCATGTGCAGGAGTATTGAAAATCACAGATATAGCTACAAATTTCAGTAGGCTATACATTTTTCTAGTCAAATTTCTTTTTTCACTACTTGTTAGTTGTATCCAAAAGTACCTTATAGAAGTAGAATTCGACTAGAAAATGTCCAAATTCTCCGATCAAGCAATAGTTCGGGGTTGATTTTACCAAATAGTAGTGTTCTCATAAAATTGCTATTTAGTTTTGATAATGCTACTCAGACTATTGCAGACAATGTTGACATTTTAAATGTTTTCTTCGCGGTACTTCCATTTACATGGCCAAATTCTGTTAATTTCTTCTCAGCTATATATGAAACACGCTTACCTTTTTTTGCCAAATATTTGATATGCTTTTTGTTGTTCTTACAGATCCACATTCAAATCTATTTAAACTCATTAATTATAAATATCTATATTGTAATTTACATTCACAGTATCAATATTTACTACGATACTGTCATTGTTATTATAATAATATGGGCGTTTGGTACACACGATAATTGAAAAGTCGGGCAATAACTAATAAAAGTACAAAATAGCAATAACTCGGGCTTTTTTCACACCTAGGGCGCTCTGTACAAAATTTGAGAAAATAGGTCGATATGTACACTATTTTCCAAATTTATTTTCTTGACTAAAAACCAAGTTTTGCCATTATCATAAACCTCTTGAAAAATGCATTGTGAATCAAATCAAATATATAAAAGATATTCCAATTTTAAAAATTCAAAATAGGGCTCTTGATACATTTTTGTACAAATCGGTGCCATAATTTTTGCATTATGGGAACCAATAGAAATTGCGAAATCCATTTCAACTTCTAAATTAATTGTACATATTTTAAATATTCATGCGATCGAATAGATGTTTGAAAAACAGAATTTATTTAGATATATCTTACTTACAATAGCCCTGTAGGCCTAGTTGCATGACGTTTTCGTTGTTTATTAACCAACATCCTCATATTCAGAATATAATTTTGTATATCCAAAAGCTTTGGACCTACAAAACTTCCATATATAGACCTAAATGTACTCGTACATATTTTCACTTATTCCCCATAGAGATTCAAATAAAAGGTGAGTAGCAGATAACAATGTAATACTGAGCCATACACATATATAAAACATTTTTCAAAATATTCATGTACGAGTGTATCATGCATTGAAGTCCAAAAGCAACATCTAGAAGCTTAAGAGGCATTTCAAGTTTTCAACTTCTTCACCGTTTCTCGCAAAATTTTTTCTACACTTTCGTATAAGTAGAAGTCTCTGAGACACATCTTGAACTCTTACAGTTTTGGAACATCTTGTTCGTAACTTTCTTGAAGATATTGTATTACAGCGGTCGTTCTATTAGTAGACGTCCATGGGTGCAGTTCCGCCGCAGTGCTCGTGCAAGGTTGTTGTGAAGTAATCAGATCAGTATTTGTCAATTTCGCTTTGTTGGTGACGGTTGTGTCTCTGGTGATCGTCGTGCAATATATTACATTTTTCGTGATATTTCATCGTTATTGTGTCCAGAATAGTGAATTTTGATATTGTTGGGATCGTCGTTCTTCCATCTACAATTTGCCGTGGTTGTTTTTTTGGTTGACTATTCCCATTTGCTGTTATCGTCATTTTTCATTTTTTCCAGTGAAACATTGACTTCAAGTGATTGGTGTTCGCTATCTGTCTTTTCTTCTTGTCATGTTCGGCTCCTGTAAGAATAGCGATGCGCTGACTATCGAAATGTGTGCTGCTTGTAACATAGCAATCGATGCAGATTTCATACAATGCAATCTTTGTAACACGAAACTGCATGTGAAGAAAGAATGCTCTGGAGTGACAGCCTCCGTCGCTAAGGCTGTTGTCACTGCTGACAACTTGTCCTATATGTGCAATGGATGTAAATCGGTAAATATACGAGATATCTTTACTCGCTTCACTGCAATAGAAAATGAATTATCCACACTTAAACAACAGCTCAACACGAAGATTATTTCCGATATAGGAAAGGTTATAAACAGTGCAATTACAGAACATGAGATGAGGAGTGACAAAAGAAAGAACATCATGGTTTTCGGTCTCGGTGAGACATTTGACGATGCGGCTGATGAGACTTCTATCGATCATCTGTTGCAAACGGTGGACGTCAAGATGGACAAAGTTGAATCATTTACGAGGGTCGGAAAAAGTGATTTCAGTGGTAAAGATCAAGACCTGTGAGAATACGCTTTCGAAGTATTGATGATAAATTCAGATGTTTTGCTCATACCAGCAAATTAAAGGACTCGACGTATTATCGTGGTGTGTATGTCAGACCAGATCTGACGCGAATGCAAATGAAGGAACGAAATATCCTTCAAGAGGAGTTCAAGAGGAAGGAAGATGGTGAAGATGTAATTATCAGGCATTGGAGAATTGTTACTCGGACAAACAAGTCAGCTTGACAAAATGTGACTTTGCCTTTACCGAGACTTTTGTTGACAAATGCAAGATCGATCGTGAATAAAACAGACGAATTGAGTTATTTTGTCAGAAAAGCATCTCCTGATATCATATGTGTGATTGAAACATGGTTGGATAACAGTATACCGGATTCATGCGTTCATATTCCCAATTATAACTTATACCGCGCAGACCGCAACACCGGGAAGAAGGGAGGCGGTTTGTGCTGTTTGGTTAATGCCAATTATTCCGTCATACCTCTACTTTCTCAGTCACAGTTTCCTGACGTTGAATTACTCCTGCTTCGTATATCGAATAGACAATTTAAGTGTATTTTGACTATGATTTATTTTCCTAAAGGTGGTTCATTAGGTCATTTGGTATCGTCGGCGTTGATTGACTATGTTTCTATTATCGATGGATGTCTACTGCAATATTCTGGAGATGAAGTACTGATTTTGGGAGATTTTAATCGAGTTAATCCTCGACTATTCGAACTTTCATATCAACTACAAAATGTTGTACTAGAGCCTACACGGATGAATGCAATATTGGACCTCATTCTAGTTCCGGAACAATATCTTGATCACTTCTCCAAGCCATCATTTTCCCGCTTCTTTCAACAAGCGATCATAGTGTTATTGTGCTGAATCCTATTCAAGAAATTGTTACTAAACCATCTTATGTCGAACTGCTCGATCTCAGAGATTCAAATCTTCAGAAATCCTGCATGCTTCTCTCTCATATGGATTGGGAATCATTTCTATGCAACCCAAATCTCGACGATGCATGTGAATTGTTCTATGATGTCCTCAGAAATACCCTACAGCATATTCCTCGAGATTATGTCAAAATTTCAAGTGCAAAACACAAGCCATGGTTGACTAATACAATCAAGCTTGTCATAAACAAGCGTTACAGAGCGTACCGGGAAAGAAATTGGACGTTATATCACCATTACCAACGTAAAGTAAAGGAGATGATTTCTAATTCCAAGGTGCGATGGAGCAATACATTTTTGAAGAGTCATTCAATTTGGGAAGTTTATAAAATTGTTAACAACACAAATACAAATCACGACGATTGGATTTCTAAACTTCAGCCTGATCGGCCACTTGTCTGTGTCCTTGAAGAGATGAATCAGAATCTTGCTCGTAACTTTATAGTTGACTCAATTGTCGATCGCGAAATTGGTGACTTTTGTAGACCCTTAACTGTTGATAAAGAAAGTGTTGAAAAGCGTCTAAATCAAGTTAAGCCAAAATTTTCTTTCGGTCCTGATATGATTCCACAGGCTGTCTGGTCCAAGTTTTCCTCTATTCTCTGTGAGCCATTGACCATATTGTTCAATAAATGCATTGCTGAAGCCAACATTCCAAATTTGTGGAAGAAAGCAGATATCATCCCTTTGCCGAAGAGTCGTCCTCCGAATATAGGTAATGTACGCCCAATTTCTTTGCTTGCCATACCCGCAAGGATTTTTGAGAGAGAACTACTGCCAGTTATCAAATCTCAGTTCATTTCTCGCTATGATGATAAACAGTATGGATTCCGCCCCAAAAGTTCTACAACTTGCGCCCTTATAGACGTCGAAGATTTTGTCACAACATCTCTACAGGAAAAGGACATTATTGCATGCCACGTTTTATCCATAGATTTAAGCAAGGGATTCGACAAGATTTCGCATCGCCTCTTACTTGAGAAAATGATGGAAAGCAATTTTGATTTGTTTACTTCGAACTTTGTAAGAAATTATGTTACTGGCCGCTCACAGCGAATTCGATGGAATGGAACATACAGTAGTGATGAGCTTGTTAGTAGTGGGATTCCGCAGGGATCATCAATCGGTCCCATGATCTTTGGATTCTTTCTCGCAGATCTGACTCTGTCTCATCATAAGGAAGTCTTGTTGTCCAAATATGCGGATGACATAATTGTAGTTGGCAGGATAAGAAAAAATTCTGATGCAAGCCCCGTATCCAAAGCCCTTAGTGATATCACAAGATGGACAGTATCCAACAAAATGGAAATTGGATGGCATAAATGCAGACAGATTTTTATTGCGTCGAGGAATTCAGGTGATTGGGAACGATTCCAGATTTCAAATGTTCAAATCGTGGACAGATTGAAATTTCTTGGTGTGACGCTGGGCTCAAGATGGAACTGGAATTTTCATGTTGAAAATGTTGTCAAGAGGGCTTCCTCACGAATTTTTGTGCTTCGACAGTTAAAGCCATTTCTATCTGTAGCTGATCTTGTGCATATTTATAATAACACTATTCGTAGCATAATAGAGTATGCAGCTCCCTTATTCGTAAGCTTGAATAAGAAAAATGTCAACTTGTTGGAAAAAGTTCAAAATAGATCTCATGCTGTTATATGTACGTCCAAAAGTTGTGCATGTTCCAATTTTGTTCCCTTAGACTATCGTAGACTAATCATTGGACTGAAGCTTTTCCTCGCATTTTCAAAAGATGATCATCACCCTTTGCATTACCTTACCCCTACCAAGTTGAAGAACTCTAATCATTATCGTATGCCTGAATGCTTGTCTGTTATGCGCAGAAACAGTTTCATGTGACACTATCCGTTGATGTCTCTCTCATTTTGTTATAATTTTTGTTACTTTTTTCTTTCTTCAAATTTAATTTTATAACTCATTTTGTATCAGCCTCACGATTATCAGTATTGAGGCCTTGTTTGAAATAAAAACGATTATTATTATTATTATTATTTTCTACTTGGGACATAACCTCGTCCCAGTCACTAAAGTTATCGTCGCTATCGACAGCCATCGTTAAAATGGAATCTTGTTGTTAACTCCGTCTGTGCAGTATTCATGGTAATCATTACAAGGAGATTAAAATACTTTTTAAGTTATTGGAAAACAAAGGCATATGGTACACATGGATATACAATTTCTATAGTACAAGACACCCTATAATTACAAAAATAATTCTAGAAATTTCTTAAACCTGTACAGAGCGTCCTATCGAAAAAATTACAGAAATTTTTGGTCTTGCTGCTCTGCAAAATGAAGTATTCCACACTTTGACAAGAAAACATACATGTAAGTGGTTGACCCGATTCAACATATGTGTGTAAAATATGGGGTTTGAATCTACCATAGATATCAAAATAATGTGGGAGGGCCCTCTGTCCAACATAGTTTTACATAGGAGGGCGCTTCGTACGTCTTTGGTCCTATCTCGTCTATAGTGCCAAGAGCATTATGCAATTTATTAAAAATCACTACTTTTGTTTTAACGAAATTAATGGTCAATCCATTTCAGCACAAAAATTTCCAACTATTTTCAGTTGATTTATCAACCCTGTTACACTTTCACTTAGCAAGAGAAGTGACTGGATCATAAAACTATCACGAAAAAATTCCCTTCTTCTTCAATCAACAAGAAATTAGGTTGATGACCAGAAGAAAAGTTGATATAGGCTTATCTCCACATACACACTGTATACAGGATCTACATATAGGATAAGATGGGATGGACGAATGTGTCATGAACTATGATTTGGAAAAGCGCATGATAGTTTTGCGACCAATGCATCATCACTCGCATTCATGCTTCCATTAAGTGACGGCACCTGTTTAGATGAAGTCTAGCTGGCAACAACTAACGTTCTAAAACTTCTGCAGTTTTCATTCTTCACAACACAATCGTCATATACGAAAAGTATGCATAACGTGATACCATATTTATTAAGGACCTCCACTGAAATATGATAATAATTTACTGAGAAACTCAACAATCGACTTGTGACGATATATCTAAGAATATTTTGGTATCCCTACTTGGTATTTGGTTGGTATTGGGGCTTTGCAGTGAATTTTATTCAATTCTGCTCTAATTGTACTGAACTATGCATTTGCTCACCGCAGTATATGAAAGTCATCGTCTTCTACACAAGTCAACAACATAATTAGCAATAAAATGTGTGCCTAATTTTCACTTTTGCATTATTTGGTAAAAATTGGAATTTTACTCAATTACACCCCTGATGGGATAAGGGGATGTAGGGATATATATATATATATATATATATATATATATATATATATATATATATATATATATATATATATATATATATATATATATATAGGGGACGTATATGTATTTATATTATGTACAGCAAAGTACAGCCTGTAGGACGATGGGTTTATATACAGTTAATGACAGCTCGTCAGCTCAGGTTTCCTATTCAATGTCGGACTATATGATTTGATACAGTTCGCTTCAGAGATCCTGACAAAAACAGGGTCGCTGAAGTGATCAATAAATTCAACAGTAAAATCGTCTAAACTAAAGGTCAGATTATTGTGAAAATGGACAACATGATCCGAGATGGCACTCTTATTGTCTCTTTTTGCAACACTTCTACGATGCTCTACTTCCCGGTCTGCAAACGGGCGATTTGTGGAACCGATGCATGCAACCGTGGAACTCGTCGCATGCAGGACACGTGACTTTGCATACTACGTAGAGCACAGAACAATGATATTTATTCGGCAGTTGGAAGCGAATATTACATCGGTTAGAAATGTAGCGTAGACCAATAATGTAAGCTTTTATTCACAGATCCAATCTAATTGAATACTAAAGCAGGACAAGAGCACTCATAAATGGCATAGATTACGCTCCTTCTAGTGCATTGGAGTAAATATTATCTGCCTCGCGAGGAATAATCTGCTTTACAGGTCAGATAGAGAGGTAGGGTATCAGTATTACATTCACGAAGACAAATAATCTCACCTGATACACTATTAAGGAAAAGGAGAATATACCACAACTTCTCCATCGTTGCTGTAGAAATAGGCTACAAAATTGGCACATCATCTCATATAATACACATCAGCACAGCGCTAAAGTTGTCTCCTTAAACAGCCACTAGATTCAGTCTGCGTGTATTCTCAAGTTTTCTTAAAAACATTGTCAACCAACGACACTGATTTTGTTAGAGATTCAGATGCATCAGAATATTATCAAATGTCATTGAGCACATTTGTCACAGTAGGTTGTGTAAAATTCAAACTGCTGGTAGAACCGCCAAGCCGATGCTTTGAATATCATCACCAAACATTTAACTACATAACTGGAATGAAAGAGAAATAAATATGCCTGTACAGTATTATCAGTCATTATTTGCGACGCATTGCAATTGCTGTCTTAGTTATATCCTTTATTCGCTGTGTCAATCTTGTTTCAAAATAGTTTTCGGTCTGATGGTAGTTTATTTGGACGTGACTGTTTGGAAGAGTAAAATTGCAGCTGAAAAGGAAAATAGAAGAATATGAAAATGCAATGACAATAATAGGAGACATCAACGCCGATTTTGCGGAACTGGATAGTAGAAGAAATGAAAATAGAAGATAATTTGTAGAGAAAAGTTAAGGCCAATTGCAGCGAAGTCATCTATTGAAGTCAAAATAAAAGTTAAAGTAAAATCAACCGAGTTAACTGTCACCTGGTCTTTTCAAGGCTGACCCAGGAAGTGACAATTCTCTCGACATTACAAAATTGCGGTGAAACAGTGATGATAATTCAAATCACCATGGCCGAGCCAACTGTAACACAAAATCTTTCTGGCTACACAGAATTGGCTTGTAGAACCTGATGTACATAGCCTCTAACACGGACAACATGACACTCGATCGTGCACGAGTGACGACACTAAAATTAGCACGCTGATCCGAGTCACGTGACTGTGAACAGCTGACAATGTGCCTCGTTACTGCTGTCACAGCTTTACGGTTCTTACCTGCAGCAAACCATGCAGGAACATGCTCACAGATGCGAGTTACCAGACGTCTGCGAGTTCTTCCGATGCCACATTTTTCAATTCAATTATATATTTATTCACGACACGTAGCGTGCATGACTCCACAATTACAAACATATTTGTAGGTTACAAACCAGCGAGATGGAAGAATCAGGCCCACCGCACTTGGGGAGACTTTTAGACGCATTGCCTGCAAATGTGCAGTCTCTCATTCAGAACAGGCATTCAAAGAATTGTTCGCTCCATCCCAATTAGGATGTGGGGTGCGAGCCGGTTTGGATACGGCCATCCACTTCACCAGAAACCGCGTCTATGCTCCACGCGAGGGGGAGATTCTGGTAAAGCTAGATTTTAAGAATGCTTTCAACACCATCAGGAGAGACCACACCGCTGAATGTTCGGACAGGTATGCTCCTCATCTGCTTGATCTGTTCACTGCCTGTTTCTCGGAGCCCACAGTGTTGACTTATGGCGATCTTTCCTTTGAGTCTGACGAAGGCCTACAAGAAGGAGACCCACTTGCCCCGGCTCTTTTTTGCCTCGGTCTCCACGATGCCTTAGCAAGTCTTAGTGGTTGCTCACTCAAGATAGCCTATTTGTATTTGTATTTATTTGTATTTGTATTTATTCAAAATGATGACAACAGCTGGATGCCAATTACAGTCATCAGATGCGAATGATATACAGATTACAACATTACCAGAATCAAAATGAGACAATAGAAAACCAGATACTGAAAATATACACGTATCTGAACATATTAACAGTATGAACAAATATACTTGATAAAAGACATAATAGTAAAATACATAGCATTTTTCAAATACTAATGAAATACAACAGATTACCAGAATAAAGGTGAGACATTAAAAACCAGATATACTGTAAATGTACTACCTAAAATACATGACAATAAGAAAAAAGATACTTTATAAAATGAACCGAGAAAATTATGTGAAATGTTTTATCAGAAACCTTTTTACTGTAGAAAGAGATGCACTGAAAACGTCAATTTCTTTGAATTTGTTTACACTCAAAAATGTCCTCGGGAAGAAAGCATGTTTGCGTAAGAGTAAGCGACTTTTTCTTTTTGAAGTAAAAATACCAGTATTCCTGGAAATACGACCAGGCACTTTAAGACAAACAGCTGATGTCAAATAATTGCAACTGATTGTAGTATTGACAATCTTGTGAAATAGCAAAATGTCTGAAATCTCCCTGCGCTCCGCGAGCGTAGTTAAGCGGAAATGATGGCATAATACAGCGTAGTTATCACTTTTGTACATGATGCGAGTGTGAAAACATAGGAACTTGACGAAAGCTTTTTGAATACGCTCAATCTTATTCACAGCACATTTTGCATTTGGAGACCATTCTTGTGAGCAGTAGTCCAGGTTGGACCGAACATACGAATTATACAAAACTTTCAAGACACAAATATCTTTGAAAGAATGAGTAATACGCTTAATAAAGCCAAGCATTCGAAACGACTTAGAAACAATGAAAGAAATGTGGCGGTTGAAGCATAAATTGCTGGTAAAATAAACCCCGAGATCCTTGATTTCATCAACTTTTTTAATAACATTGCCATCAAAGTGATAATCATAGGAAATGTCAAATTTACGTTTTAAAGAAAAATTCACGAAACAACATTTTTTGATGTTTAGAGAAAGCTTCCATTTTATACACCAGTTCCGAAAATTCATCAGGTCTCCTTGTAAATCAATACAATCAGATAGAGACTTCATTATTTTAAAAATCTTAAAATCATCAGCAAATAAGAGACTTTCACTTTCCTGAAGACAAGATGTCATATCGTTGACATACATTATAAATAAAGATGGGCCCAAAATCGAACCCTGGGGAACACCCGAAGACGCTCGAATCCAATGAGACTCAGAGCCATTCAGCACTACGCGTTGATAACGCTCCTGGAGATAACTGTGGAACCATTTGAGATTGTTTCCAACAATGCCAAATTGATTTTCTAATTTCAAAATGAGATATTCGTGAGAAATCGAATCAAATGCTTTTTCAAAATCTGTATAAATAGAATGAACTTGACTGTTCTCATCCAGAGCTGACGTAATAAAATCTTTGTAACACAAGAGATTCGTAGCAGTAGATCTAGATGACATGAAACCGTGCTGCTGATCATGTATGATACCTCGTAAATGATTGCGTAATGAATGATTCACAATTTTTTCGAAAAGCTTGCTTATTGCAATATTGCAAGCAGATTGGGCGATATGAATCAATGTGAGCTTTGTTTCTTCCAGGCTTTGGTACAGGCACAACATTATTCATTTTCAAAACCGATGGATATTCTCCTGTGGAAATCGATAAATTGAATAACTGAGCAAGTGGGAAACAAAGCTGGTCTGCACATTCAATTAGAAAAGTAGCTGGAATGTTACCATAACCGGTAGAGCTACTTCTACTCAGATTCAAGAGTTCTTTCCTCATTTGTTCAGGTGTTGCTTGAGGCAATTTAAAAAGTGGAACATCATGATTCATACAATTAGCGAGATCATTTTGAGGAGTTGTAACGAAAACTGATTCAAAATAGTCACAAAAAGCTTTAGCTATATCTTTCCGTGTGGAGTACCTGGAATTGTTCAAAGTCATAACCGTGGGAATAACACTGCTTGATTTGAGTGACTTTACATACGACCAAAAACGCTTTGGGTTAGCTTTAATCTCACTGCCAATACGTTCAATATAATCTATATGGCACTTTTTCTGAAGATTTTTAACTTCAGCCCGTAGTCTACGAAACTCAAAGAAAGATTTACAGTTCTTATCACTTCCATTTGATTTGAAGAGTCTCCACATTTTTTCTTTTTCCTTTATCAAATGAATCAATTCACCAGAATACCAATATGGGTACTTACGTTTGCTTGCTTTCACTGTAGGGACACAATCATCCAAGACAGCAAAGACAATTTGATAAAATTTCGTCATTGCTTCATTGATGTTGGTAAAATTAAGCAAGTTTTCCCAGCAAAGGAACGAGAGAACAAGGCGAATAAAGACAAAATCAGCTTTTCTAAAGTTGTAAGTTGAACGTTGGACATGGATAGCATGGAATACACGAGGTATAGACACTTTAGCTTCCAGAGCAGAATGAGTGGACGAAGTTGGATTATCAGTTAAGTCAACCGAAACTTGAAGATCGTTGGTCAGAACCAAGTCCAATGGTTTGCCATTGCATGTTGGTATAACATTGTACTGCAGAAGTCCACATGAACTGAATAGTTCCAAAAGGAAAGAAGTTCTTGTACAAACGCTAGAATAGTTTGTACAAACAGCATGATTATTCAGATTTGTCCACATGGCATCGGACATATTAAAATCACCGAAGAGCAAAATCATATCATCACAGTTAGCAGAATCACACACTTGGTCCACACATTTAGATGATGTCACACTGCTAGGGAAGCATGATTCGCTACTTGCCGATCTCAAGAAGTTTATTCCATCATGCAAGGATGTTGGCCTGGAGTTGAATAGTAGCAAATGTGAATTGTCTGTTATTGGTAGCCTTGATCCGGCCATCCTCAATGATTTCAAAGAGCTCCTACCGAACTTGACCTTTGTTCCCAAAGATAAAATCACTCTTTTAGGAGCTGCCTTGGGGGAAAATTCGCTTGAGACCCTGATTCTAGATTCACAGAAAACCTTTGAAGTCTTGGGATCCCGCTTGAAGATTCTATCGTGTCATGATGCTCTGTTTTTACTGCGCAACTGTTTTTATTTGCCTATGCTCTTTCATCTATTACGAACGTCACCTCCGTTTACAAGAACGGACCTTCTTCTACTTATTGATGAATCGATGATGCATGTTGTGTCTTCCATTTTGAATGTTGAGTTGAGCGATTTTCAAAAGAGACAAGTTGCGCTCCCAGCCAAGTTAAGTGGACTGGGTATTTCCTCGGCGTCCTTCATAGCTGCTTCAGCATTCTTATCTTCCCTGTATGCTTCAGACTCTGTTTGTCAGCTTATTTCATGTCACTGGAAGCTCGAGGAAACGAAGTCACACGACTCAGCGTTCGAACATTGGTACTCGCAGTGTTCAGTCCCATCATATCCACTGCAACCCCTTACCAAGCAGAAATCATGGACACTTCCGCTTCACCACCAGTCCTACGACGACCTCCTCCGAAGTTCCAAGCTGCTTGACCGCACGTGACTGCTCTCCTGCGCCTCAAAGGGATCGGACGATTGGATTAACGTCCTACCGTCCACATCGCTCGGTCTTCATTTGACGGACGACCAACTCCGCGTCGCTTCTGCCATCCGCATCGGAGCCCCCGTATCCATTGAGCACATCTGCGCTCGTTGTGGCTCTAAGGCGGACGGCGGTGGCGCGCACGGCTTCGTCTGTCCCCGCAGCAAGGGCCGACATCTGCGCCATACGCTGATGAACGAGGTGGTGGACCGGGCGATGCACTCCATCCAGCTGCCCACTATGCTGGAGCCTACTGGACTGCTGCTGGACAAGAACCTGAAGCCGGACGACATCAGCCTGTCCCCGTGGGAGCTCGGAAAGCCGATCGCGTGGGATGTCACGTGTGCACATCCATCCGCGAAATCCTGGAGCTCTACGTCTTCAAGTGGCGGATCAGTGGCGACAGCGGTGGAGAAGAGAAAGTCGGTGAAATACTGTGACCACCTCTATGAGGACTTCGCATTCCTGCCCGTATCCGCAGAAACTTACGGTGCTTACGGCGAACAGACATTCTCCTTTCTGAGGAAACTTGGAAGCCGTATTGCCGCCAAGACCGGCGAGAAAGACGCATGGCTTTACTTGCGCCAACGCCTCGCTATTGCCATTCAAATAGGGAACTATGTATGCATTCTTGAGACCCTTCCGGCACCCGGAGCTGCACTTCCCGACTTGTACTGGCTTTTGATTTGCTTTGCTTTCTTGTTTTTGTGTTTTAATGCTACTAAAGGCTTTTTCGATAATAATAATAATAACAATGGTATATATTTTCAGAAATATTGGAAATCATACAAGTATATACAGATCAACAAGAGAAAATACAAGAAAATGAACGAGTGAAGTAACTGAAATTGACACACTATCTTTTAAATCAATAGAAACTTTCGTTAATGAGCTTAGCGGTGAAGGGGAAGAAAGATGTCTTGTACTTGTTCGTCCGACACATTGGCACACGCAAGTGACGAGAGTACCGCATTCTTTTGGGGACATATTTGTGAAGTACATGGGAGCAATCGGATTCAATCAAAGGAAACAGCTTCATGCTTAGCCTCCTTCTTCTGTTGGAGAGATGGTCATCTTCAGTAGATGGAGGAGGTGAACCGTTGTAAATAATCCGTAAGGCACGCTTTTGAATTCTTTCAATTTTGTTGTTCAGTTTGGCTGGCAGATGAACAAAGACAGGGGAAGCATATTCTAGCACAGAGCGAATCAGCCCCCAGAAACGCTTTCCAAATCGTCAGTATTTGTCAAATGCTTCAATTTCCTCAAAACAAAAAGCCGTCTATCACTTGTTTTGAGCACATCAGAAATATGATCGTTCCATGACAGTCGACTGTTCAGTGTTGCTCTCATTTTGCTCACAATCGGTATAGGCAACTTCATTTGATGCTCATCTGTTTTACCATAAACCAAAACCTTCGATTTGCTTTTGTTTAACTTTAGATTGTTGGTACTACACCATTCCTCAATGCCAAAAATTTCATTTTAGATGGTCGATTCATTGTCACAATCTTTGGTGGTAGGAATGATCAAATTCAAATCATCCACATACTGGACAGGGTGTACACCCTGAACCTTGGGAATAAAGTCACCAATAAAAAGACTGAATAAAGCTGACCCCAGCACAGAGCCCTGCGGAACTCCCCTTTTCATTACAAAAGGATATGAATATTGATTGTTCACTCTGACTTGACAAATGCGATCACTTAGGTAACTTTGAAGCCACTGGATGGAACAGGGTGGAAAGCCGAAAGCCTTGAGTTTATGGACAAGAAGTTTATGGTCTACACAGTCAAATGCAGATGAAACGTCTACCGAAATAACCGCAGCACCACTTGCATTCGGATCATCATACCCGGACAAAGATCGTTCCATAATTTCGATGAGTGCAGTTGTTGTCGGATGTTTAGGGCGAAATCCGTACTGTATTTTTCCATATGCACTTAGAAAAGGACAACACATTTTCTGAAGGATAATCTTCTCAAAAATTTTCGCAGGTACCGACAGTGAACTTATAGGTCGGAATTTATTCAACGAGAGAGGAGATGTTTTAGGCACTGGTGCTATGATTGTGTTTTTCCAAAGCATAAGAAACTGTCTTTGCTTGACCGAAGCCTCGACTAACAGCTTTAACGGAGATGAGAAGAAATCGACCAATTCTTGATATAATCTTGTGGGAATACCATCAATACCAGCAGCCTTTTTTGTTGACAAATTTCTCAGATGGAAAAACACATCGAACTCGCTTATATCGACGTTCCAATTACCTGTATAATCATTGATATATTCGTCGAACTTGTGAGTTGTTGTTACAGGCTTCACATCATTGCAAGAGGTCTTTAAACAGTCAGCAAAACCTTCTCAACACCACCAGATTTGGAAATAATGTCATTTCAGGTTTGATCAGTGCTTTTGCCAGTAACCTTACCAACCAATTTCCATACACCTTGTCTACAATTTCTTAATTTATCAACATACTGCTGCTTCCACTTCATGATTTCTTCTTTGACCTTCGTCTGCAATACTTGATATCTACCCCAGTCTCTTCTTCTGTAGGCGTGCCATCCATCTTCAGTTAGACTTTTTGTTAATGGAGTCATCCATTCATTATCGCGAGATGTTAAAGCAAATAGAGTAGATCCTGTCATTTTGTCATTACGATGCGTTAAGATAGTAGTTGGTTGCCAAATCACATAAAAAATAATTTTGTACTCAGCAGTATTAAATATGTGGGTAATGGTGATATGACTGTTCCAGGACACATTAAAAAAACACGAAAAATGACATACCTGCAAAATAAGAAAAAATCAGCCCAAATCAGAACCCTACCTGAGGTAAACCTTGCAAAAATAGGGTCCTCTTGAAATTTAGCAAATCAAAATGAAAAAATTAGGGTCCTCTTAAAATTTAGCAAATCAAAATGAAAAAATTAGGGTCTTCTTGAAAATTAGTAAATCAAAAATGAATATGAACAAAAATATTGATTTAAAAAATGGAAGATGTAAAAACAAAAGAACCATCAGCCCCTTTATATCCTTCATTATCATATGAAATGGATATAGCAAAACATAAAGATAGAGTCAGGTACATGAAAGATAAGGAAGCGCAACTATTATTATGATTAGAACATTATGATAAATTAAGATCGAGATGGACGATAGTTAAGAATGTGACACAAGGCGTTGGAGCATTTGTAACAGTTTCTTTAGGTGCTCTGACTATTGTCATTTCATCTGGCGTTCTTACAATTCCTGTTGTTGCTACAGCTTTAACAGGTACAGGTGTTTTCACAACGTCACTTGCAACAGTGATAGATAAATCTATAATGTCTAAGAAACAAAAATCCTTAAGTAAGAAACATGCACATGTCAAAGAAGTATATGATAAACCGCATTACTAGTTCCAGAGAGTGTGTGATGACAATGTTATTACGTCAGATGAGATTGGAAAATTTGATCAAATAGCTAGAGAAGCAACTAAAATTCCTGTTAAATCTCAAGACAAAGTAAACAATGAAGATTTTTTAGAAGAAATAAGAACTTTATTAAAAACGTTAGAACAAAGTTCCATAGAACAAAAATAAGTTGTTCAGTAAAGTGTTTTTGGTGTGTCTCTATGCTACCACAAAATTCAAATATTATATTATAAAATAATGAATACAAATGAGGTTGAAATAAAACAACTAGAAGAATTAGTAAAACAGAAAAATATTATCAAGAAAAAACATAGACAATATCGAATGCTACAAGCTGGCGTTCAATCTGATATGTTAGAAAAAATGCACCTAACTGAACAAGTGAAAACTGATTTTGAAAAAACTATTGCACCACTCAAAACTCTTGAGAAAGAACTCGCAGTTCATGATAAACGAATTGATATATCTGATCCAGTGCAGAAAACCATCATGGATGATTATGGTTTGTTAGAAGCAAACATAGAAAAGAAATTACCAAAATCTATGCTATTTGAACATTCTACTTCATTTATAGATGGAAAGCCATCTCTTAGATTTTACTTAAGTGGAGAAGAATTATTTACAAATACTAAAGAAAGTTTAATTTTCACACCAGACAAAACAGCTTTCAGTTTAGACAGAAATTTCGTGGATTTATTAAGAGGAGCGGATTTAGATAAATATCATACTGATCAGTGGCGGCTCGTGCAGTCCTGCTCATGTGGGGCGCAATCCAAACGTCTTCATCTTAGCCCATCATCTACTACGGTCTCTGCTATATTTCATGTACGCCTATGTAAATGCCTGTTTATGACATGATAAGTCTCACTGCAAATATACTACTGTGGTCGTTCATAATGACATTATTTTCGGAAGAGGTAAAGTCCAGCGATGATCACCACCAAATAGCACACAAGGAAAACAAAACACAGCTTCCAGTTCATATGATCCACAAAGCCATTCACATCTCGAATACCATTCTGTATTAAAATTTCTCTTGCAGTTTCGTCCTCTGTCGCTTGAAACGTTAGCTTGGCTGCCGTTGAGTCGTGGCCTTGGCGGACCGAGATTTCTAATTTCAATTTTTTCTTGTAGGGAATGTTGAGAAAACGGCTTTCTTAAAAGATATACAATCTGATTCATTTGCAGTCGACACAGTTATGATTATGATTGAAAGTGGTTCGCCAGTCCAAGGTTTTGTATACACGCATCAGAATAACATGAGTTTGACCAGAATGTGACTTCCCAACGCACGCGCGGCGTTACCTAATCAGAATGTACGAAAGCGAGCCAGAGGGACTTTTTGAGAGCGCCCCATCCAAGCATTGTTTACGCGTGCGAAGCTGCTAAAAATCTTCGATGTATGCAGATGTATGATCAGCAAAACATGTATGAATCAAGGCGCACAGACTGTGCGCCCCATCCGGTAGAAGAGAGGGAGAGCGACGTCTGAATGAGTCACTGAATGTGTTTAGCAGTACAGGTTGAACCATTGATAGTTCAATTCAGTCTATCAGATCAGTTGCGTTTCAGCGCAATGTTCTGTGTAAATTTTCTTTGATGTAGCTAATTTTTAATGGAGGGCTGCGCCCCAGGCGCCCATATGGACGGGCCGCCACTGATACTGATGATCTACTGAAATATAAAACTATGTTAGATAAGGTTGGAACTGCAAAAACTCTTAAGCGTTATAAAAATTTGAATGGCTTATTATCCAAAACGTCTAGTACCAGTAAAACAGGAACAAAGATACCAATGCCAACAGCTAGTTATTCAACACCGACTGGTTATTCAACACCAATGGCTGCTTCTCCAGCAAGAACTGGTTATTCAGCAAGAACTGGTTATTCAACACCGACGGATTATTCAACACCGACTGGTTACCCAAAAACAAGAACAGGACTAAAAGAGACAACGGTTTTCTTGCCCGATAATCCACAAGAATTAATAAACAGATTTGAGATTTTATTGGCTGCAACAAAAGAAGGACATAACTCTAGTTTTAACGAAATACATGCAATCTTAAAAAGACCATTAGAAAATAAAAATATAAATGAAAAAGACTACAAAAGCTTAATTAAATTATTTAGTTAAAAAATGTCTTCTGCAGAAGTAGAAAAAAATAATAAACATTTAGAAAATTTAACCGAGATTTTGTTCTCATCGAAATTTAGTGCGACATTAAAATTTATAGCAACTACTTCCTCGCATACTTGTAATTTAGACCCTATTATTCACTTAGAACAAGACAAACATTATGAAGTAGCATTATCTAGTTTTTCAACATTTAACACTATATAAAATATTATCAAAGATGTAAATGACCGATTTAAATATTCAAATGACAAAGGTAAAACGTGGAAAGAATTAATTTTTCTTCCTGGATCTTATGGAGTTGAATCGATTTCCAATGAAATAAAAAGACATTTAGGTATTCAATTTAAAGACAAGAAACAATTACATTTCGCAGTTGAACCAGCAGTAAATAAATTTTCTCTTACTTTAGATGAAAATCATCAAGTTGATTTTGATATTGACAAATCTTTATCAAGACTATTAGGATTTAAAAAGAAACTCTATGCACAAGGTTTTCATATCAGTGAAAATATACCTAAAATAACTGAAATAAATTCAAACTAAACTAAATAAAAAACCTAGTAAACTAAATAAAACGAAAAAACATTGTGTTGTGTTTGATGATTGTGTCAATAACAGAGATCAGGCAGTTCAGAGAAATTATTTTACAAGAGGACGACACAATAACTGTAGTGTCTTTTAATTGACACAAAGTATGTATTCACTAGATGGCAGCGTTATTAGAAAGAATGCTAATATTTTTATGCTTTTCGAAATCAATCCAAGAAACCTAAGTGATTTGCTAACAGACTTATGTATAAGCGATAAAGAGGAGTTTAAACAATCTTGCCGTAGTGCTTGGTCAAACGACTATGGATTTATCACAATCAATATTGATAAAAAAAGTACATGATAGAGTTATAGAACAATTGTTCTCTGACTAGATGTTACAGAAATTAAAAAGGTAAAGTAGTTATTCCATCAGGTAAAATCTTTCTTTTATCATCAAATGGATCTAATGCTAATTCATGTTCCTCTTTTAAGTATATTTTATGTTTCCTTGAACAAAGTCTATAATTACATGTTGATTTTATTTCATTATTGAAAAATGCCTTCTTATAATCTTGAAATGCTATTTGTTTAGCTATTGATGCCTTTGAAATTCCTTTTCATGTTTTAGATGTTTTAGACAATTATTGTCTTATAACTTTGTATTATAACAATAACATTTCGCTTTTAGAAATACAGCTTCTGTTATGTACTCCTTATTTCCTAACTCATCTTTTACTTTACATAAATCAGAAGGATGAATGATATCTTTTATTTTATCTATTTCTTTATCAAGTGAAGACTTATACGGTATTGTTAATTCTAAGAAAACGGAATCCGTATCGCCGAAATGTAACTTATAGTTTTCACCATACGTAGGCGCTAAAAAATCATATATAAAACTGTACATAAATAGTTTAGCGAGTTCTAATATAGTAAATCCTATAAAATTAAACTTGGCATGTTTTACAATGCTTCTTCTTAGATGTACAGCACATAAGTTATCACTGAATCTATTAGTTCTCTTATATGTGGGTTTCCTTGTTAAATTTTGATATCTATCTTTATTATAAGCTATTTCTATGTTCTGCCTGTTACGTACATTTTCTAAAGTTTTACCATAAAATGCGTTATTCATTAATTTTAAGTGCTTTATTAATCCATATCGTACATTCGATATGGTTGGCCTGGCCCCGCCATGTGGTATAGGTTGGAGGTTAGGGGCTGAAACCTTGCTTCATGCAGCCACATGGTTCCTCCCTGATGACTCCATACATAGCAAACTTAATTTTGGTTTTTTAGGTTTCTAATTTTCACTTTTTGTTAATTTTAGTTAGCTTCTCGTCAGGTCCATGACGAACTCTTGTTACAGTTCTTTTTTGATAAAAAATTAAATCGTTTATAAGTATAAATTTATTTCCCTTACCGTCTTCAGTTGAGTAGACTTGCCTTTATACGTATTTCAGTACCTGCTCTATACTAGAGTAGGTTACTCTATGTTGTCAGTATTAATTCATTCATTCTTGACTTTTAATTACCTAATTATTTACAAGATTCTCCACTAGGGTAATTGTTTAACTTTGGCGTCTTCCGTTTCCTGGATCCTTCGAATTTTTTTGACCGTGTCATGTCTTGATTTGATTAATGAGTACTGAGCTGATAGCATTGTGTGGACCGAGTCCCCATCTTTCAGTGTAAGTGCATTGGTTATTCACGTCACATGTATTCTTTTTTGTAATAGGTCTCATAGTTATTTTACTGGTAGGCATATTATTATTATTGCAATTTGCCATTTATTTATTGGTTTGATCTTATTATCAATCTTTCTCTTCGTTCACTCTTGCATTATTTAGGATTCGACGTTAATTTTCTTCCATGTTTTTCTAAGTATTAAGGTGATAAGCTATTACTGCCTTCAATATTGTATTAGCTGCTAGTTTTGATCCGGTTATAAGATTATGGAGTTTGGCCGAAATCCTAATCGCCAGGCATTGCTAGTGAAGGTGGGAGGGTCTGTTTAGATCCATTGACTGTTAACGCCCGCCTTAGCGAGGCAGCCCCTCGCCAATAGGTTGCAGTCCGGCCTGTTGCCCTTGGGCTTTGAGAGCACATAGTCCTAGAATTTTGCCTTATTCGACAAGGGGTAACAATAAAAACTTTGCTTGCGGCTTCTAGAGTTAGATACCATTACCCTTACAGTATTAAGAAAAAGGCTTATGTAGCCGATAGCACGGGTTCCTTTTCTATTGACAGTTGTAATAGAAAAGGGTGCTTGTGTTGTGGGTCCATACATAAATCTTCCTTTTTCGTTTCAAACACCACTAGAAAGGCTTTTCTCATAGATTTGAGTGGTTCTTTCGATTGCAAATCCAGCTTTGTAATTTCTTGTCATTTCTTGCAGCGAATGCGGGTTCCAATATGTTGGCAAAACCACCCAATCTCTAAATGCTAGGTTGAATGGTCACCGTCACCATGCATCCTCAAAACCCACTACTTTCCTTTATGAGCACTTTAGGCAAGATGGTCATAATTTTTGCAACATTAAATTGCAAATTATAGACCATGTAGATTCCAACTTCTCTGATAATTCTGACCTTAGGGATAGGGAGCTTCTGAAGAAGGAGGATTTTTGGATTAAGACACTATGTACAATCTTCCCACTTGGCTTGAACGATAGAATTCAAGGTTTTGGTTGTGTCTCCAAAGGTTCCTTACATAAGCAGTACTTTTCTTCTCCGGTCCTTAGAAGACCTAGGGGTCATGGGATTCACAGTAATAAGAGAAATGTCTTGACTAAATGCTTGGAGTCTCTCTACGATAAAATTAATAGCCTTTGTTTTTCCAACATGTTTTACGAATTTTACATCACTATGAAGTCTCTTAGTCGTACCACACTTAAGCAACTTCTTGCTTTTACTCTTAGCAAGCCGGGTACCTGCTCGTATCTAGTCGAATCCTTCTGTTCGAGATTCTTAAATGTCGAAGATTCCGTTGATAAGATCGACAGGGAAGTTATTGTTATCCCTTTTGAGTGCAAAGAAGTAGATCTCTTGAAAGTTTCTTCCATTTTCGCTGATTCACATGTTAACAGTATGTTGCCTAATCCAATTCGTAGTAAATGTCCACTACAGGTTTTCTTTAAATACACCATCCCTATTGGTCGGAAGCTCTTTAATTACAACCAGATCTTGAAGAATGCTTCTATTGATGAAATCAGAGAATTTATTAGCAAGCCTTGTCTTTGTTCTGATTCTATCTTCTGCTACAAGCCCGCTTCACACGTGGTTACTGGTGACTTAAGTATTATATCCAACCCTAAACTTAGGGATTTGATGGCCAAGGGCACTAATTTTAGAGAGCCTATTCACAAGTCTTGGGATTTTGTTAGGGTCAGTGTTAAAAATGCACTAGTTGCATTTATTGAAAAGTCCTGCAGAAAATACGCCCTTAAGAATTCTGACTTCCAGAATTGGTCGGAGGCTGTCCTTAAGATAATTAGAAATCGCATTTCCTTCCTAAGTTCTAGCTTTCCATCTTTGCATTCGCACGAGGTACTAAGATCTAAGGAGTGTAAAAACTTCATCTCAAACTTTCAGAAGAATTACGTCATTACTCCGGCGGATAAGGCCGCCAACAATTTTGTCATTGTGTGTAGGAAGTATTACCTCAATGTCCTCTTGAGCGAACTAGGCTTTGACCTTAGAAGTTTCAATGCTGTTGGTAATCAGACTTACGCACCAGTAATTTCTTCCATTAATGACATAATTGCCGAACATTGCACCACCCTCAAGGATTCCTTTGGCATAACGGTTAAAGATAAGTTTATCGTTTTACCTAAACTTTTCTGGATACCAAAATTGCACAAGAATCGGTATAAGAGCAGATTCAAGGATGATGCCAGGAACAGCACTTCCAAAGATTTGGCCATACTGGTGAACAAAGGTTTGCAATTGGTCCGGGACAAGTTTAGTAGTTATTGCCTTTCCATCAAGCATAATTCAGGTGTGAACGCCTTCTGGAGCATTAACTCTTCTGCGGAATTCCTTAACAGGATGTCGGGTTTGAATTGCCACTCCTTACAAGTATATGATTTCTCCACACTCCATACGAATCTTAATTTAGACCAGGTTATGGAGTCCTTGAAAGACTTCTGTGAGTTAATTTTTAGCAGTTCCAAGAGCTTTATTTGCATTGGCTATTATAGAACCTTCTTCTCGAATAAAAAATACAGAGGGTATCACTGCTGGTCCAAAACCCCATTCCTTAATGCAATAAGTTTTATCCTGAATAACACTTTTGTCACTTTCGGGGGACTTGTCTTCAAGCAAATTCGAGGCATACCTATGGGTGGGAATTCCAGCTCGGCTTTAGCTGACCTGTTTTTGGCTTACAGGGAGTTTAATTTTGTGAGGGGGCTCCTATCGAGTAAGAGATTTGGCTTAGCCAAACTTCTCTCTCGTACCACTAGGTATGTCGATGACATTTGTGTGTTTAACTTCAAACATTTTGATAAGATCCTTCCTGAAATCTACCCGGTAGATCTCTTGGCTAGCAGAAGCGGGGACAACAACAAATGTGTTAATTATTTGGATGTAAAAATCAGGATCGAAGATGGTGGCCATCACATCACGGAGGCTTACCATAAGGTTGATGAGTTCAGCTTCCCAGTGGTGCTGTATACTTTCCCCGAGAGTAACATGCCTTTGAACACTGGCTTAAGCATCTTTGCTGCCCAACTCATCAGATTCGCCAGGATTTCATCTGATGCTTCCGCCTTCATATCAAGAGCTAAGGGCATTTTTGATATCTTTAAAGGACGGGGTTATAAGAATAATTTGCTGGTTAATTCTTGCATTAAGTCCTTCTCCAAGAATAGGTTCCTCGTTTTTCAGTTTGGCTGTTTTTCGCCCCGCCAGATGCCATCCATCATTGGCATGTTGGGCTAAGATAACCTCTTCTAGTTTCAAGTGCGTCCTTTTGTCCTAAATTTTTTAAAAAAAATTATTTTCGGTTAGGTTCTGCTATGTTTCCTCAGGCTTGGAGAGACCTTCCATATCGTACA
>CAJQUW010016415.1:0-40853 GCA_907163375.1 Prostheceraeus crozeri
GGGCATCGGTTCATGGGTCAAACCGGAGATGTCTTCCAGGCGCTTCTCCCGAAGGAAAAGGAGGTAGTAGATAATTTTATATAGTAAATTTAAAATTAGTTGAAGAAGGAAAACGCGGTTCTTAAAAATATTCTCCACAATGCTTGATGATAAGGTTTTAATTGAAAATTAAAGAAAAAAAACTAAAAGATGGTTCTGGCAATATATCTAAGTCCTAGTATGATAAGGTAATAACCTAGAGGAGCTTCCGCTCCGATTCGGTTTTAATACACTTCTTATTTTATCTTTTAAAATGAATTCTCCCAATTCCGAAATTTTTAACTAAATTAAAAATTTCTAATGATAGATTTAATTTGAATGTACTCCTATTAAGCAAAAATAAAAAACTAAACTGTAAAATATATATGAAAGGTAACGAGCGACAAAACAAAGTTTGGCTACTACCTACGGTGGCGACATACAAAAACAAACCCCTTAGAAAACTTTCCTGGATTTATTTTGGAGTAAATATTTCGACAAGAAAAAACATCTTCCTGGTCATATCATATACTGGTCCAGGAACTCGATTAGATATAAGACTTAGATGAGTAATAAATAATCCGAAACCCAGTGAAGAACCAATAAATAGAGTAGATGCCGCCGGCTTACAGGCATGCATTTAGTCGGTTATCGAAATCATGCATCCTAAGTTCTCGTCATGGCAGCTGATAAGAAGATGATTCAAGAATTAGATAGTATTCAGAATCCTAACATTTTAGGAAGAAAAAAATTGGAAAAGAATGTTTGTTTAAGACAAGCTTTAGCAAGCATAAAAAACTTCATCGGTCAGGAGGTTTAAATGAAAGATCATAATTCAGACGTTTTATCGCATCTGAAATTCATTAAAGAATATAGGAAACGCTAAATATTTATTAAAAGTAAAAGTATTTAATAAAGATGATATTTGGTAGTGCTGATCTTATTCACCTCATGCCGAATGAAAGGGACTGACACAATACGCAGTTGAACCGTTATAGATTTATATACACGATACGCTTGGGTAAACCCTTTCAAAAATAAAATGTTTGGTCTATCAGTTAAATATGTCGTTTGAAGAAATCTATTAAAGAAAGTAATAGAAAGCCAAGGAAATTGATTTGTTGATAAAGGATCGGAATTTTAATAACCGAAAACGTACTCCAGCCACTATTTGAAACTGTTTATTCAACTTTGAAAATGCAGGGGAAGAGGCCCCCCCTAAAGATGATAGAAAGCTTCAATCGGTTCGTTTAAAAAATTAAAAATTTTCAAGAAATTTAACCTCAGGCAAGGAAATCAGAAATGGTTTAAAAATATTACCAAGGAATTTGGTAGAGCAGATACAATAATAAAAGTTCATTCAGGTATTGAAGGCAACCCCAAAGAATGGCTTCTGGACGACCCTGATTTAATACGAAAGAAAATATTCGAGAATAAATTATTCGAATGAGAGTAACTCCTGCATATTGCAGAAACTTAAAGCCGAAATTTAAAATCTGGAGATTAGAGTTTAGAAATATTTAATCATATAAGAACAAATTTAGAAAAAGGCTTTGTTGGCTATTGGGACTAAAGGAAATTATTTGAAGTTTGCAAAATAAATCAAAGTTATCCGATTACTTATGAAATTAAAGATTTAGATACATGCGGATATCGAGAGGCCGTTTTTTTATACAAAATGAATTACAGAAAAACCAGAGCTTTAACCTTTATGAGTGGCCGCTTTAGCTTAGCTTCGTTTGAGTTATAGATTGTTTAAAACTCTAACATAATATCTAGAAATGGTACTACCTTTTTGTAAATTTTAAATAAAACATAATAACGACATACTTGTCCACAATAAGTTGTTCCCCAAGTTTTTGAATTTTGAAACGTTATTTGTAATGTTCCCGTTCCAAGTAATATCTTTAACATTCCATTTGTAGGGGTGGCAAACCGAAATGAAATCAAAATAATAGTGTTTGCTGATGATTTTTAACGCCTTGCTGACCAATGTACGCCGATTTTGAGTCTGAAGTGTTGAAGATATTCGTTATGAAATTTACAATTGATTAGTGGAACTTTATTCCGGGAAAAACTGAAGGTTCCATGTTGGCCTATTTTTTAGGAATTGTAATTCATCCCTCATCAAATATGTGAAAAATTCTTTATTCCCAATTGATTAGCAATCTTATTTAAATCGAAATTCGTTGTTGGTCTGTGGTTCCATTATAAAATTTCAAAAACTCATTTATGTTGCTTACATTTATTATAATACTCAACCAATTTCTTAAGGGAGCCCCTAGAAGTCAGAGGGGGGGGGGTAATTTGATTTTAAAACTGTTCTCATAATGATGTCTTTCCTTACTACTTAGTCAGAAGGGGGTATTGATTTAAAACCATTTATTATAATGAATGACTTACCTCCTTACTACTTGGGGGAGGGGGTATTGGATTTTAAAAAACTGGTCACCTAATGATGTACTTTCTTTTACTTACTTATTCAATTTTGAAATGATTTACATTTAAATCTAAATTTAAACGTCTAACATTGTTGCAGTTCGTATTAGTCAAAGTTGTATGTTTCGTACATCTTTTATATCAATAGTATGTCCCCATTCTACTCCACAATATGTGACAATTCTTTATTCCCAATTGCTTAGCAATCTCATTTAAATCGAAATTTAATGCGGTTTTTGTTTTGCCGTATATTTTTTAGAATGTCTCTAATGTTTCTCATATTTAAATGGAATAAAATCTATTTCAGAACTTTCCTTCAACAAGAATTAGCGTGTGTAGCAGCTGCTAACAATTGTTTCAGTCTGATAGGGGTGAAGGAAATCACAGACACACAATAGCGCATAATGCGAGTTGTGACAATCTCATTCACACTATGAGAACAAAAGAACAAATACAATCTAAAAAAAAACACAATAGGAACATATGAGAGAGCAAGAGAAATGAGATTGCGCATTTTCTCTTCATTTTGGTTTCAATAATCAATCATTCCATGCGACAATTGCTTATGAATGGAAAAATACACCAACTGTTCCGCGCCGATGTCAGAACGATGTTGTCGATTAAAGCTGTCGACATGGCGCGACAGTTGGTGTATATTTTTTCCATTACGTTTTCAAGGTCATTTCTAATTAAAAGCATATGGGAATTCTTAATTTTCCTCCATTGAAGACAAGCAATTGTTTTAAAGACTGCATGTCATTGTGAATCACCCAATATTCCTGTCACAGACAGGAACGAGAAGGAGAGAGAGAAAGAAAGACGGACACGCTGCTCCGTAAAAGTTTAATTGAGATAACGAAGGATATATTCTTGAGGTTCCTATCCAATTCTGGAAGTTCCTTCCACTTTTTGTTTCAATCCATTTTATAAAGAAATATTATTTTAACGGGTCGAAGCCCTGAACCTTCGGTTCGCTAGTCACATGATATATTATAAAAACCTGAAAATGGATAAAATTCATGAATTTGAATATTCTCAAATTTGAGATTCTCAACTTTTATGATTTTCGGTGTCCTAGAACGGTCATGAATTTTGGCGGGGTGAAAAATGACATAATCACAAATTTGAGATTCTTAACTTTTATAATTTTCGGTGTCCTAGAACGGTCATGATTTTGGGGGGTGAAAAATGTCATAATCACAAATTTGAGATTTTGAAAAATTTGAAAAATTGGGTATTTTTAAAAACGCCCAAATCGGAGCGAAGCTCCTCTGGCTTTAGCCGATTTATGAATTTAGGTCTTCATAACCTGAAAAAGGGTTCAAATACATGAATCGGCTTAAGCCAGAGGAGCTTCGCTCCGATTTATGTCGTTTTTAAAAGTACCATTTTTCAAAAAATGGTACTTTTTGAATGGACTAAATTCATGAATTTAGGTCTTAAAAATCTGAAAAAGGGACTAAATTCATAAATTTATGTCGTTTTTAAAAGTACTAATTTTTTTGATTTTATGGTGTCCTGGAACGGTCTTTTGTCCATTACTCCCGTTGATGAAAGTATTTTGGCTGTCAGTAGAGCTTTCAAAGCTAGTCCTGATCCAAAAAGACCGGACTTAAGTCTATTGACAATTTTGAGAATTTTGTTAACGAGTAACACCTTTTGTTATGAAAATGATTTTTTTCTCCAAACCCGTGGTACTGCAATGGGGTGTGCTTTTGGTGCATCCCTTGCAAATATTTTTCTGGGGGAGTGGGAAAACAATGTTTATTTACTGAATAAAAAACCATCTGTATGGCTGTGCTATATCGATGATATTTTCGGTGTATGGGATTTCAGTGAATCAGACTTCGAAGCTTTTGTCGATTTTGTAAACATGTTGCATCCATCGATTAAGATAACTGTGAACTTCGATTTTTCCTGTCTAAGCTTTTTGGATTTATTGTGTTGTACAAGATGGATACACATATTTTATATCGTGTTAACTTTAAACATACAGATACTCATCGTAAACTTAACCCCTGAATCATTTCATCCACCGCATATATTTTCAAAATTTGCTTTTTTGGTCAAGTTTATAGATGGTATTACAAAGAGTTCTACCTTTATGATGATTTCAAAGTTACTAAGAAAATTGTACAACCTGCTTGGCGTTCGCAATGGCTATACAAGAAGCAACAAAGAAACCACTGCAAGGCGTGTCTTCAAGCTTACCTTGCAAACGCCTCTAAATGGAATAAGCCCACCTGTTCTTGTAAAGTTGTAAATATGCATTTTGTTGTAAAAGATTGTAAACAATTTAATGAATCTTTTAGTAATTGTATACATAGAATGCACTGTAAAAAAACTGTAATGTTATTTACGCTGTTCACTGTAAAGGATGTAAACAATTTTATGTTGGTAAAACATCCCGACACGCTCAGTATGAGAATATCAGAGCATATCACAAATGTAAAAAAATATGTATACTCCACCGCAGTTTCGAACATTACATCAATATCTGTAAGCTCAACGATTTCACCTTCACAGCTTTGGAACACTGCCCAAACGAAGAAAAACGATTGAAAAAAGAAAATAAATGGATAAAACGACTAAATTCCCTTCACCCAAATGGAATCAATAAAGAGCTGAATAGTTTCAATAAAATGTTCTTAACATTACCATTCAGTGAATGTAGCCAGAAGGCTGTGTAATATTGTCAGAAGCAATTACCTGATGTGCGTATCACTGGTTCATTCAGAGCCAATACCAATCTTCGCAGCTTGCTGAAGCCTAGTCATTGTAACCTTTCTATATGAATGTGTCAGTATTAGTCTTTAACTCGTTGTATCACCACCTGTCTTATATTGGAATTGAGAAGGTGTTTAACATCACGAAACCGGTCTTTTAACTCATCGTTCTGCTTTTATGATATTATCGGTTGGTAGTGGTCGGCGTGTCTAGTCCCAGTTAGTTTATGTTGTAAACTATCTTTTTGTCGTATATATGTATATATATATATATATATATATTTCGTTAGCTTTGATATCATTGATTTCAATATTTTGTATTTGGTTATAATACATCAGCTTGCCTTGAGAAGCCATCGTAGACGGCAGAAATCGATTGGCGTTTAAGTTAATTTTGAGTACAAAAATAGTTCATAAAATTGCATATAGACTTCTGTCTGACTTGATTGAATAAAAAATGGAAAAGAAGCTACGGAATGAAATAAAATGGATAAAATTGCTCAGCTAGCACCTCCTTGCATTGTAATTTACATCTGTAAGCATCATTTGCATGGGTGTGCATTAATTCCTTATGGAATGATGTTAACATCACTCGTCTAAGCCGTAGCTCATCAGCAATAGAAAAAATAATCTTTTTCCAAAAAACTATGTATTCTAGGACTACTATCCATGAAGGAGTGCTGAAAACATTAACGATTTAACATTATAGATATGATTACATTCTAAATACTTCGTGTTTCTAATTTTTTTTCTTGGTACCCAATTGACCAGCTATGCCCGAGTGAATTAGCATGTCGCGCTCGTGCGATTGTTTTGGTTTAGTTTAGGGACTCGGCCGGTGTGCAGTAAAGCTGAGCTCCTTCAAATTACGGTGGACAACTCCTGGGTGTGCCAACGTGTCGACTTTTCTGGATTGGCAACAATTGCCTACGCAACATACACGTAACTCATTTTCTGGTTAGTACAGTAGATTTAATAGTACATGGACGACCGGAACAAGGAGCATCAGTTGTCCTTTATGGATCTTCAAATTCTTCACGAATGCGATCTTGAAGGTACTGGTGAATCAGAAGTCTCCTTGCATGTTTCAATAACATTTTGAATGTTGTTTTCCAATGAGTCTTTGCAATTAACTTAGTTTCATCAAATCTTAATCGCCTGCGTGCAGTTGTCATCTTTCAGTCTGAATAATAAAACTTGTGAATAAAGAGATGATTAATATTGTAACATTGATGCATTATTCATAAAATTCAATTGAGAATAGAAATGCTATGATCCGATTGTTTTCTTGAACATTTCTATGCTTTCTCATTAATACTAATGGTGGAACGTGAAGAAATCTATGTTGAAAAGAAGTCTATGACTACATGCAATGCATGCATATTCTTTTTAAACATTGCGTATGTATACATTACTACATGGGTTGCCGTGCTTATACTATTTTTGAACGAATGGATGTCTTTGAATGCACGAGACGCGAAGCGTCGAGTGCTTTAAGATATCCATGAGCTCAAAAATTATGTATAAGCAAGGCAACTCATGTAGTAATATTATTTGCAGCATGCTATGTCTATCTACCCCATGTATTATTGTCGTGCAGTAAAACTAATTGATGTATTCCAATTTCTATTGAATTATGCATAGAATCAAATTGATTGCACTAGTGCAATCAATTTATATAACAACTATCAACAACAAAAGTACATATCAAGATTATACACTGCAGATGAAGTCAAACAAAGATAGAAACCGTTGCTCCGTTCTTTTGAATGATGCAAGTTGGTTTTTCACCAATGGCTGTCGCTGATTGAGTGCTGTTTGCTAATTTCACAGTAGCATCAACTCCTTCATTTGTCACACAGATCTTCTGAGAGGTGGAAGAAGCTGAACTCAATTGGCAGAAGTTTATCGCATCGCTCATTTTTTGCTGTTTTTTGGCATTTAAGTCCAAATAGTCAAGCTCGCTTTTTGACAAATGTCCTGTCTTCTTAGTCACTACATCTTGCCCACATTCTTCGTCGCACAAAACTGTTCGCGTTGTTCGTTTTAAACTATGGTTAGTCCCGCTCTATCAAAGAGATTTTTGACCACCTTTGACAATTACTGTTCACACCCATTGGAGATCGTTTGTACCATATCTTTGTTTTGGGTTCTTGAATCGGTGTCAAGTAAAAATGCATCAACATTTCTGGGCGATGACTCATGTATTTGTCGTATAACGCAACAATACAGCGTTCTCTATTGATCATATTGTCATACGCTCTTGATTCCCTTGGTTCAGCGCGACGATCATGCAAACCACCTTTGCTTGTTTTGGAAATGTCTTCGCAGTACTCAAGATAATAACGTTGCCCTTCTCGATCAAAATGCTTTTCGATGCTGCTTATCGTCATTCTTCTATGCTCATCTCTACTACGCAAGGCAAAGTTCTTGCCATTTAGAAATAACAATGTTTCAACCAGTTTTGTAGGAGAATCATCGCCTAATAGATTTTGTTTCCAAAGTTCGTCCTCCATCTCCTCACTTATAGATGCTGCTCTACGTGTCTTGCGATCGATGCCTTCAGCGCGACTAACTTTCATAGCCAGATCCAAATTGTTGCGCGTCTTTTGAAATTCCGAGTCTTTGTATATGGACCATCCTTTAGCATGCACTCTGTTATAATAATACTGAATCATTGAAATGAGCAGCTTCAATGTTCCGCTTTTGTATTTGCCTCCATTTACCGTTCTAACTTCAAGAATGAAGTAACTCAACATCAAATTCAATTCATCCTTTGTCATTTCTTCTGATGTTTTAAATACATGCAAACCTTTAACAATTCCTTGACTGTTCCTAGCTTTAACCAAGATCTCAACAGGTTCATTGCCCAGGCTTCTTTCTCCATTGTTGACTTTGGTATATTTAATGTTTTTAGCTCTTCGATCTCCTCCTCGGTGAAAATGGTTAAAAAACGACTTGCCGTGCTAGTTTGAGGACACAAATCTTCTACTGACATGCTTACTCAGGGATGCTCAATAATGGAATGAATATTTCAGTAGCAACAACATAAAGGCAATTCAAATTTTAAAAATAATCAAACCGTGGATTATATCATGGATAAATGTTATGTTATCTACGTTTTACCATTACTGTTAAAATTCAAGTAGCTATCTATCAACTGATACTTTTTGGCGTGGATTTTTTAATTGTAGATTTCTACTATCAAGATAGCCATGGACGTCCATGAGATAGCTATGACATAGCCTGCTGCAAATAATATTACTACATGAGTTGCCTTGCTTATACATAATTTTTGAACTCATGGATATCTTAAAGCACTCGACGCTTCGCGTCTCGTGCATTCAAAGACATCCATTCGTTCCATCCAAATTGATGTTGAGTTACTTCATTCTTGAAGTTAGAACGGTAAATGGAGGCAAATACAAAAGCGGAACATTGAAGCTGCTCATTTCAATGATTCAGTATTATTATAACAGAGTGCATGCTAAAGGATGGTCCATATACAAAGACTCGGAATTTCAAAAGACGCGCAACAATTTGGATCTGGCTATGAAAGTTAGTCGCGCTGAAGGCATCGATCGCAAGACACGTAGAGCAGCATCTATAAGTGAGGAGATGGAGGACGAACTTTGGAAACAAAATCTATTAGGCGATGATTCTCCTACAAAACTGGTTGAAACATTGTTATTTCTAAATGGCAAGAACTTTGCCTTGCGTAGTAGAGATGAGCATAGAAGAATGACGATAAGCAGCATCGAAAAGCATTTTGATCGAGAAGGGCAACGTTATTATCTTGAGTACTGCGAAGACATTTCCAAAACAAGCAAAGGTGGTTTGCATGATCGTCGCGCTGAACCAAGGGAATCAAGAGCGTATGACAATATGATCAATAGAGAACGCTGTATTGTTGCGTTATACGACAAATACATGAGTCATCGCCCAGAAAATGTTGATGCATTTTACTTGACACCGATTCAAGAACCCAAAACAAAGATATGGTACAAACGATCTCCAATGGGTGTGAACAGTAATTGTCAAAGGTGGTCAAAAATCTCTTTGATAGAGCGGGACTAACCATAGTTTAAAACGAACAACGCGAACAGTTTTGTGCGACGAAGAATGTGGGCAAGATGTAGTGACTAAGAAGACAGGACATTTGTCAAAAAGCGAGCTTGACTATTTGGACTTAAATGCCAAAAAACAGCAAAAAATGAGCGATGCGATAAACTTCTGCCAATTGAGTTCAGCTTCTTCCACCTCTCAGAAGATCTGTGTGACAAATGAAGGAGTTGATGCTACTGTGAAATTAGCAAACAGCACTCAATCAGCGACAGCCATTGGTGAAAAACCAACTTGCATCATTCAAAAGAACGGAGCAACGGTTTCTATCTTTGTTTGACTTCATCTGCAGTGTATAATCTTGATATGTACTTTTGTTGTTGATAGTTGTTATATAAATTGATTGCACTAGTGCAATCAATTTGATTCTATGCATAATTCAATAGAAATTGGAATACATCAATTAGTTTTACTGCACGGCAATAATACATGGGGTAGATAGACATAGCACGCTGCAAATATGAAGATGATGATGAGTCTCTAAATGTACATACATAGACCGTTACTGTAATAATAGAAATTTATGACCACCGCCACCCACCACGGTATTTTTTCTATGTTTGAGTCTATGCCACATTGGCCTATATGGAGATTTTTGATGTATTTTAATTTGTTATTACAAATAAAATCGTTTAGTCCTATAAGAATCCTGCAAGTCAGACCGAAACCGGTTGAGCAGAAAATATTTGCTATTTCCCTTGCAAACTGCATCTATGCTGGTGTATCTATTTCAGATATGAGTTAACATTTTTGGTGCCTTTTCATGCTATAAAGTAGAACCCAATTATAAATGGACAGATTATCAAGCTTTCCTGATGCACTTGTACATGTTTGTACGCAAGATGTGCATCGGTAGGCCTACTGTTCTTTTTCTACACAATATGTAGCTGAGATTTTAGGATTTACGTAGGCCAATATTTTCAAAGATACATGTATCACAATGCATTCAAACATACTCCCAACATTGTCTTTAGACGTTTTCATCCAAAATCTAATCAAAGCGTGTCGTTTTTCAATGTCATCTGCCGTCAATTTCAAAAGTGCAATTTAAGTTTTTAACTGCCATTTATAAGCTTATTAAAAATATGATCAAGTAGGCAAAATCTGATGTCACCATGGCAACGCGCACGCGTTAATTGTGTTGTTGCCTATAGAGATTATGGGATCAGCCAAGTCAGAGGGGATGTCCAGAAGCCATTCCCGGATTTCCGGAGCTCAGAGTCGACCGCGTAACACAAGTAAGTAAGTAAGTAAGTAAGTAAGTAAGTAAATGTATATTTTCAGAAGACATTGGGAATCATAATGTACACAATACTTCACGATAAAATTTCTGTACATGAACGTACAAGAGCAACAACAGCAGAAATGAACTAACAGGAAGCACAGCCATTAGAATTTAATCTTTATCGTTAATCCAGAATCGATTATAGAAATGACATTATAAGAAAGTAATTCTATCATGTATTAGAATTGTTAGAAATAGCAACTGTACACGGAAAAAAGGAATTAAGCCGGCGTGTGGTTCGAGAAACGGGTTGAAGAAATCTACCAGAATGAGCAGATGTGACCGGACACAATCGATGCCGAGGATGGTCAGGATTTGTAGAGATCTTGTGCAATAGTCGAACAGCACTATTTAATCGACGGGAATCTAAGTCCGGAAAGAAAGTACAATTGCACTCTTGACTACACACAATTCGATGAGCACGACGTTGTATCTTGTTCAGCAAAATCTTGTTACGAGAAGATAATGATACGAACAAAGGAGAACAGTACTCAATAGTAGAGAGGATCAAACCACAGTATACACGTTTTAAATCCATCGAACCGAGCACAGGACGTAGAATCCTCAAGGCATACAGTCGCTGTGACGCAATTCTGTTGACAATGTCGAAGTGAGAATCCCATTTTAGATCTGAAGAGAAAGTCACTCCCAGAATTTTTATCGTTTGTACAGGAAGTATACCAGAAATCGCAGGGCAGACGCATTGAGACGATTTAGGGATCCAAAGAAGTTTGCACTTCCGGAAGTTGAGCGGAAGGCCAATGGAACTAGACCACGAAACCATCCCTGTGTGCTCGTCATAAGGTGCGGTTATGGTGTGAGGGTAGATCGGTATCACAAATGTGCAATCATCGACGTATTTTACAATGGTACTTGTTAAATGTGTAGGAACAAGAGAACCAACCACGGCATTAAATAGGAAAGGCCCTAATATTGATCCTTGAGGAATACCGCTTGTTACGGGAAGGAAGTCACTGATAGTGTTACAAATTTTAACTGATTGAGTTCTATGGGAGAGATAGTCAGTTAACCATTTGATAAACCCTTTCGGAAAATGATTTTCCTGCAAACTTTTGATTATCACATTATGAGAAAGCTTATCAAATGCCTTACTAAAGTCATATGCAAGGACTGCGGTTCCCAAAGCAGTCTTTTGATCAAGGGCATAAGTGATTTTCTCGTGTAGACATATCAATGCAGCCGTAGTCGAGGAGTTTGTCAAACCGCCGAATTGATATTTGCCGAAGGACTGGTGGAATATAGGAATAACAGAGTTCAAAATCACACGTTCACAGATTTTGGAAGGGACGGGCAACAGAGAAATTGGTCTCAATTCATCCAAGGTTGCAGGTAAGGACTTCGGAATAGGCCTGATGACGCTATGTTTCCAACAGGATGGAAACCGACGGGTAAGAATGGAGACATTAATAATGTGGGTCAGCGGTGCATTTATAATTAGTGCAGCTTCTTTATAAATTACGGATGGGATATTATCGCAGCCCGAGGCTTTGTTCGATTTCAGATATGAAAGTTGTTTCTCCACATCTTCCTGATTAACAAGCGGAGCCCAATCATCATCGAAGTCTTGCCTGATATTTGTGCTCGAACATTGAGTTTGAGAAGCCTGTAGAAGAGAGTTAATGAACTCAGCTGCATCAATATTTGATGAGAATTGGCTCAAAATGGGATCCATTACAGAGAAGGAAGATTTCTTTGTCCCACGCACTTCATTTACAACGTTCCAAAGCTCCTTTGAACCGGAGCAAGCTTTTTGGGCCCACCTCCATTTCTCAGTTGCAATTAAGGATTTAATCTTGCAACTCAAATGCTTGTAAATATGAAAATTTCGGTTGCGGTAAACCTCCCATCTTGAGTTTATCAATGATTTTATCAGGGGAGTTATGTAGGGCTTGTCTTTGGAACTCATTATAACGGTAGTCGAAGGTATGGTTTTGGCAAAACACCATTGGATGGTATCGTTAAAAAATGAACACTTCTCTTCGAGAGGAACACGCATGTCATAAAATTGCTTGAAGTTACAACTACCCAACAGACGAAGAAAAGCGTCGACATTCGATGATCTCAAATCGTACGTACAACAAACTTTGCTACTTGGAGGCAAAATGCAATTATTTGGAGTACATAAAATCGTTCGATGGTCGCTGGTTGATATAGGTGGACCGATTTCTACTTTATATTGTGGGGATATGGAGGAAGACAAAAGCACTAGATCTAGGATAGCGTTAAGTCTAGTAGGACTTTTCACTACGTTGCATAAGTCAAACGAACTCAGTAAGTGAGATGTGTCTAGACGATTAAAGTCACCAGTAATGAGGATGTTATATTCCGGATGATGAAACAGAACATTATCGACATTATAGATATGAATGATTGCAAATCGGACGTAGACCTAATAACGCAGGATGGAGGTAGATAAATGCACACAAAGCATAATTTGAGTTTGTGAAAAACGACCCAGATACTGTTTGAGCCATAATCATGACCAATAACATCCCAACGGTCAGGTTGAAGGGAATCTTTAATCCAAAGTACTACGCCGCCACCCATTCGTCCATCCGAACGGTCATCTCGAAAAACTCTGTAATTATTCAAACCGATAGTGATGTCATCAATATTTGAGTCAAGCCATGATTCCGTAGCTGCAAAAATGTCAAGTTCTTTACTGGAAATGCTAGCGTGAATTTCATCAAGCTTAGGGAAAGCACGATTAACATTAGTGGACATAAATGAAGGTAAGCGAGGATGCAAAGTCGGTAAAATCACTGATGGAAATGGTTCAATTCACTCTTAGATCTCACTTGACAACGAAATATAACCACATCTTCACCGTTCTTTCGACGCATCTCCAGCTCCCTCCTCAAATTCCTTTCCTTATCCTGTTGCATGGGGGTTAGGTCATGTTTCAAGAAAACAGAAGAAAATTCCGAATTCTTTAAAGATTTTGCCCTCTGAAGTAGTTCTTTTTTGGAGTCAATATTGTTCACTTGAATTCGAAGTAAGCGATTTCCATCCTTACGAGGTCTACCTATTCGATTGCATTGACAAATATCAATATCCGAGACACCAAGAAAGTCGACTATATGCTTTAGTTGCAGTCGGTCGTGCTCTTTCTTTTGATCTATTGAACCGGAGGATTTCTCTCGCAACCCAAAGACAATTATATTATTTTTGCGATTGAGGCGATCCTCACATTCCCGTACCAACGATTCAGGGTCTGAAAACGAAGCAGCAATGTCGTGTAGTTCATCGATTTCACGTTGTTGATCCTTTTGTTTATCGTTTAAGTCTGACACTTTGATCTCTAGTTCATCAATTTTTGCAACCAGTTTGCTGACCGTCGCGTTAAGTTCGTCTACTTTGGATGACAGGCAAGAAATTATTTCCCTCTTATGGTCGTTCATTAGAGACCTGATGTCTTCAATCGTTACAAATTCACAATTGGAATTCGCCCGTGTATTTCGCACCGACTTTCGTACATGCTGGTCATCTTGTGAAGGCATGCCGTTATTCAATCTGAAAAAAAATTAAGATGAAATTGAGCCAGGTACCTCGGGCTTCTAGATCGGACACCGAAGCTGATTGACCAAACAAGCTTGACAGCAATAAAGGTTGAATGATGTAGATAAGTCGAGAAATGCTAAAAGGACTGCGTGGTATCGATTACTGAATGTGCGTGTTGTCACGACGGAACGAAGTAACAAGCCTCGACGGACTGAACAGTCTTCAGCCAAAATGGACACAAATGAGAAATAATCCCAAAGAATGAATGAGATCGAGCACAAAATGCGAAGGCAATAGGCAATTGGTGATCTTGAGGTAACAACGAATCCAATGATGTAAGTTTTATCACCAAACAGTCTCACTATGCTACCATAAAACTGGATAATCTAACTTTCACATCAGGTACACCAGAACACGACCGCCGCGGAATGTATCACAGCGTAAGGTTGAGGAGTGGAGTCAAATGACCTCTTAAGGATCTCTCTGCCCTTCAGAGTCCAGTACATGCTTGTGGAAAGCGTTAAGAGAAAGGGACATCTTGATATCTCGCCATGCTAGTTGCGCTTTATCTCATAGCGAAGGGGGAGGTACCATCATGTTAGCGCATGTAGACATTCCATTCTGAACTAAATGCAGTTTCACTTTTTTTAATCATTTGAAGCTGGGACATTCCCATAACGACGTCTAAATGTTTCATAATTTTAATAAACTTATAGTTAATAAGACTTAAGGTTTGCCCTTAAGAGGACAGGTGGTGCGTTCCCACCGGCAGACATTAAACGTTCAAGGCGTGTCAAACTTTTGACTATCCTAGGACTACATTTTAGAGCCAAACTTGACGAGATCGGTGTGGAGGACCTTCCCACTAGTCCATTTTTCAATCAGCGCTTCTAAAGCGGGGCTGGACCTTACCCCTAATGGTCCTTTGACTTGTGATCCTCGACAAATGCATGAATGCATGAAGGTCTTTAAGCACAAAGACTTGACGGATCTGATTGCGTGCCGGGCGGACCTTCCCGGGGGTCCATAACATAGCGCTATACGGGCTGGACTTCACCCTTAAGTGTACGAGATCGTACAAGGCCGCTTAACAAGTGATCTCCTTGGTCAAAGTTTCAGGCTCGATTGATTAGGAACTTATATATAAATAGACACTTAGTAATCACCATGTCAACCCCATGGAGACCAGTAACTGACACAGTCCATTCATCACACTAGGGCAGTTAGCGATAAAAAAAAACATAACGTTAAAACAAATAAAACAATAGCCAGTCGTCAGCAGGTACCCGCCTGGTCGCGTTTCGGCCCCTCTACCTGAACGCTCAAGCCCAGGCGGGCGGGGCCCCGCATAAACTTATATGCGGCTGGCATTCTAAAATCAATACAGTAATGATATGTGTAATGATAAGTAACACTGATAGTAATAGTAAAAACAAAAACAAAACAACCGCAAAAGACGGATACAACCAAAACAAGCTAAAATATATGTGTGAAATACTGAAATGGTATAACCAATAAAAAAAAGATGCTAAGAAAACAAACAAACAAACAGTGTTAATTTTATTGTTTAAAATGCGCACTGCGATGTCAGCTGCCTGGCTGAGAAATATCCAAACTTGATTAGAAAATTGTTATGACCGGTTAGCATTTTCTCAGTACATGCCTTCATTTTAGACTTACAATATCCTCTGCTGCTCATCACAAAAAGTGTCATATTAATTCGTTTAATTAGATCAAGATGCGAGCAGATGCGACAATAACGTAAAACCTGGCCGGCAAATACATTAATTCCCATGTTATAAGGTATTGCACTGTCTGGAAATGTCAACAGAACAACAGGGAAATCAAAATCTTCCACTTTATGATATGTTGAGGTTCGAAGACCGTCACTACTAGATTGGAGTCTCACATCGAGGTAAACAACGGCTTTGTCATTGACTCCGTTTCTATCTGCAAGAAGCTCCACTGGGTAAATTTTTGGAATTAAGGTATTGAAATGCTTGTAATTTATTACGCATATATCGTCTATATATCTCGAAGTGTTTGACAATAATTTAGCTAGTCCAAACTTTTTATTTTTAACCAATTGTTTCATAAAAGCAAATTCGCAATTTAACAGAAACAAGTCGGCAAGTAAAGGACTGCAATTCCCTCCCATTGGTACTCCTCGAATTTGTCTGAACACATAACCGGAAAAAGAAATGTAGACTTCAGACACTATAAAATCAATAGCCTTCTTAAAAGAGTCCACGTCATGACTAGAATACCCCTTATATTTGATTTTGGAGAAAAACGACTTCTCATATCCTACACACAAGTATCTACGATTAGTGGAATTGAATGTGAGATCAAGGATGGAAAAAATATTATTCTTGATAGCACCTTGATCTAAGTTTGTATAAAGAGTAGAGAAATCAAAAACTTGCATAGAGTGGACGTTCACGTTAGAAATATTCCTCAAAAAATCTTGAGTCGAGGCTACACTCCAAAAATAAGAATAACCAGTATTACTCCTGATTGACTCACAGTATCTATGGAAATTTTCTCTTATCACTTTCAGACCTTTGTTGATATTCACCGATAACTTTTTAGTTGTACAATTTCTGGCTCCGGCAATGAATCTAAACTTATAAGGATTTTTATGCAATTTTGGAATCCAGAAAAGTTTTGGTAGTGTAAGGTCCTTGTCATTAACATTAATATTAAAGTTTGATTTCATATCTTTAACGTGTCTAGTAAGGACTTCCTTTTCAGAAATAAGCTCAGGTTTATAAGTTGCATTGCCTACTGCAGTGGAAGAATCTATGTCAAAACCAAGCTCGTCCATCAGGATTTTGAGATAGAACTTTTTACATATGAAACTAAAGTTGTTGGATGCTTTATCGACAGTAACGACTATCAAGTTTTTATGGAGATCTTGCAACTCCTTATCAACACAAACGTTGCTGCCATTATCTTTCCTACCCAACTTCTTACAACGAAAGATGCGGTGCTTTACTAACATCATGACACTGTTTTTCCAAATAGAGAAGTCATCAACTTTTAAGTGAAGGCGACTGGACGACTGGAGATATATGATTATCTATGGAATCGCTGATCTCTTTTTGAATGGATTTCCATGATGTTGACCTATAGACAATCTGTGTTTAGTGCCATACGCAAATATAGCTCTGAGACCTGGATCATTTATCATATCTAAATTACCGGTAAAAATATGCCCATAAGGCTCATAAACAAAACTGGTCATCGAGTCACAGCTGCAATCGCTGTGTAAAATGCCAACAACTTCCTGAATTGTCAGGCTATTAAGAAACTTATTCTAATTGAAGAATTTCAAACAAATAGGGTTATTAAGCTTATGGTACACTTTGGGAGGATATAGATGTTTCACTTTTTCTGGAACTAAAGCACAGACACTTTTGTCATTAAATACAGAAGGTAAATGAAGTTTGTCAACTAAATGAGACTTGAAAGGAATCACTATATGCGTTTTGTCTTCGGTAGAGCTATCCTTCTTGTCTCTATATAATTTACTATGAACATATGTTGTCAAAACGAAAGATAGGTCATTCGACTGATCAAGAAGCCTAGAATACATAATTTTAAGCATGCTATCACTAATCGATTTCAAGCAATTATAGAAATTTCTTATTTTGTTGCTCTTCATCAACTCTTGAAGCTCCTTGAGAATATTCTCACAACTATTAGATGGAGGATATTTCTTTCTACCCGACTTCCTAAGGCCATGGCTTCTCTTACGTCTGCTAATAGGAGAACTAAAAAATGAAAATGAATTTGCAGTGTTCTGAGAGGCGCAACCTCCGCCTAACACTCATTCAGTCATTCAAACCTAAAGGATGCAAGGTGTTCAGCGTTCTTATATGAAAATCTTCCTTACTGTTAAGCTCGAAGGCAATTTCTGTATCAGATTTATTACGAACATCGACAAAGTCAATAATTTGTATACTTACATCATCCCAACTGTGATTAGAACTATTAAAATGATTACTCAAATACGTATTGAGATTATTCTTTTGAAAAGACTGTCGATGCCCATTAAGTCTACAATGTAATGGCTGCTTTGTCTGTCCAACATACTGGACCCCACATGATTGACATGTGATCAAATATATTACATGTCTTCTCTTACACGAGAAACTACTAGGATAATTTAAAACGAACCGTCTGCCGGTACTAAAACTCTTAAAAGTAGTATTAGTGTCAAGAGATTTACAACATAGGCATCTTTTGCTGCCACAGACATCAACACTACTGACGCATGTGGAGGGCGCTATCCACTCCTTCGCATTAACGTCATACACTTTAGCTTGCATTATATCCATATTTCAAATGCCAGGACCCCATACTAAGCAAGGAATCCTTTCAGAGGTTGGGCTTTAGATCCTTGCTATCTAATTGGTACTTAGACCTAACACAACTACCGATGTCATTAATAAACCGCTATAAGAATGTGAGGCTTTCGCCTGCCAGCAGAGGTCCAGTAGCGGGGTCATAAACCACCAGCATCTGCAGACTTACTGTGTTAGCAATTGAAGCTGGGACATTCCCATAACGACGTCTAAATGTTTCATAATTTTAATAAACTTATAGTTAATAAGACTTAAGGTTTGCCCTTAAGAGGACAGGTGGTGCGTTCCCACCGGCAGACATTAAACGTTCAAGGCGCGTCAAACTTTTGACTATCCTAGGACTACATTTTAGAGCCAAACTTGACGAGATCGGTGTGGAGGACCTTCCCACTAGTCCATTTTTCAATCAGCGCTTCTAAAGCGGGGCTGGACCTTACCCCTAATGGCAATCGAAAGATAGACTAAATTATTTTTTAAAAAAATGCTTTTGTAATGCGTTAGATTCGTACTGAATTGACATTTCTTAAAAGTGATTTGAAGACTTCACTAAGTTCTTCTTTTTGAACTCTGAATTGTAGAAGACATGCAAAGACATGCTACTTTAAAATTACTGCACAGTAGTGCATATTAGCATAATAAATCATGTTCAGGACTAAACTTGAACTTTCGACCGCTGAGGCCAGTGCTATTCATTTTCGTAGCCTTTGACAGCAAAAATCTCAACCAAGAGATATCGCATCGAATTGTGTGCTTCTCGACCCCTCTCGGCAGGTGGCCGCTGGCTCGCATCATCAAACTCATCCCAGGCATGGATAACGCAATGCGTACTGCAGTCGCTAAAGTGGGCAGCATTTATTTTTAGCTTATCTCTTGTCTAATCAAAATATTGCAATTATTAATTTAGCACTGTTGCACATAATGTGTTTGATGCCGGTTGGCGGGAGGATTTTCATAATCAAACCGATTTGATAATGTTGCACATAATGTTTTTTAAGTATTTATCTATCAAGTATTTTTTGATTTATTTCTTGTACATAAGCCTGCATGTAATTAGCATATCATGTTGTGCTATCTATTTTCTCCCCTACTTGTGACTTCATTCAGTTTGGTTAATTAAACCTTATCAGGCCAAGTGTATACAAATTGTCAACATTCGTATTTTAAAATTCGGTGCAACCAACACTAGTAGGGGCGCCAAGCTGAAATTTATGGACGATGGGTACTTTTTACTGTTCTTTCCGGATATCACATTCCCGAAATCATTACTGCATTGCAATCATGATTTTATGAGACTTCACTTAATCAGGCGAAGCTCTTACATTTCGACAGCAGGGACGAATTAATCATTTTTAGATATTTTCATGGCTCCTATTTGCCTGTTTTCACTGATTGGTGTACGTCGAATGACGTAGCTGTTGGAAGCTGGCTGGAGTCGTTCAACTCAAAACATCGACGATCTTCTACCAGAAGACCCACTTACTGTCAATTGAACAACTTGTTAAATGCAAGGGTCACATATGCAATCTGATCTTATACATGTATGCTAAGGAAGTCGAATAATTCAGTATTGAATTCTTCTAGAGTTGCTAGATTCTGCTAGATTTGTAAAGCCTCTAGGTAGCGCGTTGCGTGGTATAATAATGTTATCAGCACATTGCAATATTCTTGTTAATGATGAAGTAGGCACAATCTCGTTGAATCTGCTTCATACAGGCCTATTGGACAGGACATCTTCATATATCTCTATTTTACCTCGAATACTGTAACTTTTGGTTGGGAATCACTTTGATAGAAGCCATGATAGCTAATCAATGTAAAACCCACTGAACTGAAGCTTGCGAGTGGACGAGAAACTCTTTTACGATAGCTTTTACGAGAGCTTATCTTTTTACGATGAAAACGAAAGTTATTTTGCTCTTATGAAACGATGTAGGCACCAAAGCGCAACAGAAACAATCTATGTGAAGAAATGTTTCCTGTTTCATATTCCATTTTTAGCGTTACAGTGAAAAAGTCATTGATAATTTTGGACTACAACAAAATTAGTCAGTTGTGTATGTGGTAAAAATGGTTATTGCAATCATAACATGATCGAATTTGCAGTTTCTGTAATGCCTATACAATTTTCAAGAGAGATAGCGAAAGTTTACAAAGTCAATCATGCTTTCATAGAGCGATTAGCATTAAAGTAAGATGAAAAGCATGTCCTTACATATTCAAACAACTTCGATAAGACTCATTTTCCACTGCAAAGAAGATGGAATCCGAAGTTGTTGAGCACTCAACTAGCTGATCATCGAAATTCATCAGCAAACCGACTTGAATTCTGAATTCAAAGATGCTGAACATTCATTTTATTCGCGCCTTTTTTCGGGTGCATGTGACAGTTTGTTCCCGTCACCAACGTCAAGATATGAACTTTTGCAAAGTTGTCAATGAATGTTTCTTGTTGAACAAAACGCTGATATAGGCCTATTATCACTTTAGCTTAGTTTAATGATTGGCATTGCCATCAACATGAATCCAAGCCTCAAAGATACGAAAGCAAGCTCTTGTACAAACTGAAGAAAACAAAGCACATTGCAGACAAAAATACTCGTACCCTAGTTTCACTAATATCGAAATTATAGCCAATTGTTCATAGTAGGCTTGCGCACAAAACTGTAGGTCAGCCCTACTATGCATAGTATACTATACATAGTCAATCATTATACGTGTATCAGCATTTGTAATAATTTATCATTGACATAAACATTCTTTCATTAAGAAATGAAATTAGCAAAATTAATGAAATTAAAGTTTCTGAAAAAATTGGTTGTTGACAAAATATTAACACTTGGCCAACAAAGGGTTCCGAAAACCTTAGCCTGATAAGGGTTGAACCGCTCTTCAGTTATCGATTGTCATCTGTTTATCATTCACTGCTGAAGTAGACCAATGCATGTCATCAATGCCGTAGACTTCTGTGAGAGGCAGCGAGCTCGGCTGAGGCCAATAAATTTATGAATTCAGCTATATTGAATGCTTTGTGATATTTACATGTATATGTCAACAAGCTAAAAGTCAACGCATTTGCGAAAGCCTTGTCCCATATTTCGTCGATATGCGAATATTTTCTTGTTGAGACCTCCAGTTTCGTGTATTGATTCACGAGGATAGTGAGTGTGGCACGTTCAGCAGAGTGGTCCAGGCACAGAATCAGATTCATCTGCGCGCGCTTCGGTTTCCTAGAAAGGAAGAATTGTATGTAGCCTTAATATCGAAATGACACATCACAGAATTAGACAACCTGCTCCCACTCGAATGGATACTTGCTATTGGAAATGGCAAACAATAAGCTGTCAGCAGAGGACATCATAGCCAGTGAGAGATGCGTGCGTGCTGTGATGTCACTTCGCACACACCAAAGAACATATCGTCTAGCTAACATTCGATTCAGTGAATGCACTATACAGTGAGAAATGCCGAGAAGAGGATGTGAAACATCAAGTGAACTAATTTTCGTACGCCTGGTATTTTTTTAATAATGATCGGAAGGGCCAACATTATGGAGAAAACTTGTATGCAATGATCTAAATTCTTCGAATCTGAAGGAATTTTGGCAATCGAAGCACTTTGATGGAACTCACATTAATCCGCAAGAGACGCACGACTTTTTTCCTATCTCTGTAAGGTATTAGGAATACCTTTTTGCCCACTTAATTGGTTCCTCGATGTGCCGGCGATTTCGTATTAATCACACTTCCAGCAAACCGAGGCAGATAAACAAAATATTTAATTCTGTGGGTCCAGCTGAGCGATGGTTAATTGACAGAAGGCGAAGCTTAAAAAAGAATGCAAGTGCACCGATGCGAATGCACTTAATAGCTCACGTTGAAATGCTCCGTCTATACTAACGTTAATTCTATACTGCTAGCGCTATTTGCGGAAGTCACAAACACATTATTCAAACATGGATTCATTTTTGGGTACTTATGGGTTATCTCCCCAACCCAGGTTTTTAAATTTGTCTACCATCTGCAAAAATGTATCAATCGCCACCAAACTTCAGGTACAGGTAATTAAGCGCATTTGCTACCCATATACAAAATTTCACACAGATCGGACAAGCACTTTTTGCATTAGAGACGATAACGTGAAGTGTAGCGATGTCAGCTGCTTGATCTGACTTCGTCTGTTCGACGCAGTATTGCTACTCGTGTGTACATTGTTCTCTCTCCCTCTTGGATTCATTCACTGTTATTTGAAATCTTCCCACGACCACTACCTTGCCACACCTTTATTAAGCCAAGCATATTAATATAATGAATGTGGATTGGCCATCATCACTTCAGGAGTTGTAGGAAAATGACTTTGTTAACTTCAAGTGCTTTCTGCTCAGACGATGAGGTTAGAAGAAGTCAGATCAAGCTGCAGCAACGCTTCACTTCAAGTTATCGCCCCTAATTGAGAATGTACTTGTCCAATTTGGGCAAGTTTTGGCATGTGAGTAGAAAACATCCTCACTCACGGGCACGTAAAGTTTTGTAACGATTGATTCATTTCTACGGATTTTACACAAATTTGAAAACATGTGGGGAGATGACCCATAAGGGGCCTACCCATATTTGATCATGATGAAATGGTAACGAAGAGCGTCTGTTTGGCATTGGAGTCGTGAATTAACATACAGTATAAAATTAAGTATAAAAGAGACACGGTCTAAATTAGGAAATATCAAATAATTTCAGAAATTACTCAATCCTTATTGACAAGCAGACAAATGAGACTATTAGCACCGACAATCCAAAGGCATCCTACTGTGACAGATATTGACAAATCTTGTTCAATGAAATAATAGACGCAATACTGCCGTTCAAACAATGAGGAGACCGGAAAAGGCATATTGACATTTAGGCCGAGATCTTTCATCGATCACTTTACCGAAACTCAACACAAACTGCAAGCTGAAGTTTACTACAATCATGTGAAGAATTTTGAGAATAGTGAAGTGATGAAGAGAATAATTTGAGTCAGAACTGAGGAAATATTGGGCATATAAAGCAGATTAGCTGAAAGCCGAAGAGAACTTAGTCACACAAAATTAGTGTTTTAAAAAACATTTTTATCAGTCAATTATTTTCAGTGTTTTTTGGTGTCTTTTATGTTTTTTCCTATTTTCCATTATTAGTAATATTTGCATGAATTAAAGTTGCGATAATCTATGCTTAGTTGATTTATTTTAAGTTAAAACAAAATAACTTTATTTTCCAATATATTGTTTTCATGCTTCTATTTTCATATTTAATCAGATTCGTCATGTAAGTCTTCATCACGGATAGCGACCGACGTTGTTAGTTGACTGATTATGACGAGGAATTCTTAGAAATGCTACGGCACGCCTGAAAGCGGTAGCATGAGCGCTTGGTTTTGCAAGTGCCAATCGGTAATAAAATAGTGCAATGAAGGAACTAACCATTTTGCTAATAAATGAAATTTTCTTCAATGACCGACATATATATCTCCATATAGCGATATTTTTCCAATAAAAATCCATTAAAGATCAGAATATTTCTGAAAAATTATGATAAGCTTCTTTTGATCATTGGGAAGATCGCGTACAAATAATGCAACATGAATAATAAAATCAATCTCTACTTCTAGGATTATTCATTCGAATATTAAGGGCTTTTACTGATTTCAACAAGTTCAGTCTATTATGTTTTTATTTTTAAAGAGTAGCGTTTAGGCGATTGATAAACATGATATGGAGGATTAAAACTTAATTAGTTCCTGAATAGAACCAAGTATGAAAAGAATGTCATATGAAAAAAAAAACAGCGTGCTTTTTCAGATCGTTTTAAACATGTTTTTTTAAAGACCCTACACAACATTAATCGTGTTGAGATTACATTTACAAGTAAATATTGCAAGTTTCTTTTATCAATTACTAAGAAAGCAAATTTATTACGTATGATATTAAACAACTAATTCTCATGCGATGATGAAAACCATTTCAGTACTCTTTTGAAATGGAATGCATTTCTCAGTGATTGGAATAATGAATTGAAATATTTCGGATGAGGACTGGAACATACACGCATATTAACAACACTTGAGTGAATGCTGGCCGTTAAGCTAAAATATGGGTAGAGAGTTGATAGAAAAAAGTGTTGTTTTGAATTTGAGGGGGGGAGGAGTGCCTCGTGTACATGTCCGCCAACTCATGGGACATCTTGAAGAGCAGTGAGCGTCCCACGGATGAGTAACTCTCTACCCTCGTAATGCACAACCCACGGATGGTGAAGAGCAGCTTACCTCCTTGTTAAAGTGAGAGTGTAGAAAAATTTCGTCGTTACCATCGACCGTTTGAAGGCGCTGGACGCCGAAGGCCCGTCTAGAAAAATTGACCAAGATCCAGTGTTGTCAACTGGGTTTCAACTTCACCGAGTTAATTTAGTACCGAGTTTAACCGAGTTATAAATTCAGTGAAAAAAAACTTAGTTACGCAGCTGAGATTGTTTTTCATATAGCTCAGTAGGTCTATATTGCGCTTTACTGGAACCGAGTTTTGTGAAAATCAAACTGGATTTTGGAAACTCTGTTAACTCGGTTAAATTTGTCCAACGATTGAGCGCTGCATCGTAAAAGTCAAACATCCTAAATGAGAGTGAATGCACTTTTTGGAAATCCCAGATCATAGCAGACACGATAAAACTTACTTCTAAGCCTTTTTTTTAACTGTCAGGCTTTTGAAGCTTCGTTTTTGAAATATGCCTATTTGATTTTTCTATCATGAAAACGTCTTAGGCACGATGATTACGCAACAGTCTTAAATTCTATTTACATGACATCATACAATTAAATGCTATTTCAGTTTTTGTTGTTCTTTGTGATATTGTGCTTGTTGTCTACGTAAAAAATATAAAATAATTCTTAGTTTGGAAAATTACTATAGCCTGATTATATATAAAGCATAACCATGAATTGTGGAGAAATGAATGATAGTAGAACATGGGTATTGACTTCGGAATGGAGAATTCTACATAGTATCTCAATTGCAATTTTAGGCAAGTGTATGCTTATTAATGATATCTACATGTATACTTAGGATTTATCGTAAGTTCAGCCTCATGTTAAATATGCGACAGTTTCTCCTTTTTGGATTTAATCACAGGTCTAATAAATACTAGTTGACCTCCTAAATACGCCTATTTCAGCACATGTATGAAATGCTCAGAAGCTTAGTGGGCCTACTATCAAACACTGAAAATGAAATCAAGCAATCCAAGACTTTTTTAATTTATTATCTACATAGTGTCTATAGAACACACAGCAAAAAATCTACACAAGCAATTATCAAGCACATGACAAATGATGTGGTCTACTTTGAAGAACTACTGGTCAACAGGCGAAGTCGTTCTTCAAGGTACTCTACCGTTCTCACAGCCCCTGGCACTTGCGCATACTCGAGGCCCTAGCAATAAAGCGGATTTCACCAAACTTGTGTGTTCAGAAGGAGCATTTGTTAACGTTACTTTTACATTGGCAATTTTTACTTTCTCTTCATTTATAGCGTCAATTTTTTCGTTTCCTATTAGTTATTTTTCTATACATGCACTTTAGCTACTACTCATTCACTTCGCGCTTGCTTGACCTATGACTGACCATTGCTTGATCGATATTAACATCATTCATGTATCTATCAGTTTTGGTTCATTCTCATGGATGGGAGCCAGCACTGCTGGCGCCAGCACGCAACTTTTTTCAAGCTTTGTATGATATTGAGTTGTAGATAGTCCAATATCCAGATTTGATTCTATTTGATCATCATATAGTGAATAAATGCTTCATGGAAATGATTCTGTTTTCATTTATTACTGCACCACGGATTGACAACAAAAAATCAGCCGATTTGATGTGATGAGTAATGCCACAGATGTTGGACGAGAGCGCGTGACGTTATGTTACCTCGGCTAAAGAGGATCAATTTGATTGGTTAGCTTTCTAATTCTGTAGTAAGACATGCGAGGCTACTTGAAATCACAATATCTATCACGTCACATTCAACTAGGATGGAGCACTTTTCGCGCGAAAATGGTGATCAAATGAAATGCAATCATTGTTCTAAAAAGCTCGCGTTTCGTTCATCACATTCACATTTATCTTCGTTAAAACAACATTTGAAAATAGATCATCCTGAATACGCAGATAATTCAAGCAAGCCTGCAAAAGCGGGAAAAATTACTGATTTTTTTTCTCCATCAACAAGTAAGAGTGGATTACCAACATTACAACCATTGGATCGTCAAGCCATCGCAGCTTGCTGCTGCGCACATCCAATACCATTTGACATTGTTGAGGATCCTTATTTTCAATGGGCATACAACTGTATTGTAACCGACCGTAAGAGAATTCCTGCAGAGATTACAGAGCTTGCCTCGGAGTGGAGACATAAGATTGAAGGTAAGCTTGTTTACAATTTTTCTTAAATTCTTTAAAATCTAACCTACATAAGATGAGCAATGTTGTTGTGTTGACGACTTTTTATCATTTTATCAGCTTCATAATACACAAGACCTCCATTATCAAGCTAAATGTTTAAATTGAATATCTTAAGACACAGAAACAAAGTAGCTATTTGTACTTCCTTCTGTTAAATACCTAACGACATCTGTAGGTACTATTGCCTCTCTTACCGACTTCATTGCTGTAGAATATATGGTACTTGTGGGTTATCTCCTCTTTCCCAGATTTTCAAAATCGTCTAATCCGTCATTTTTATTCAACCAGCGGCTTTCTGTGGTGCGGGGTGGTGATTTTGCTGCAAGGCTGCAAGATTAAGATGTACGAATTTTTGCAACCCTGTAAATATTGTTTAAATATATATATATAGCAAATATAGCTACGTGATAGTACGATTGACTCGAACACAATTAAAAATAACAAGCAAAATGAGCCTAGAGGAAGATAAGAAAATACATGTATAATTGGAGATGGGATTTAGTAGTTAGACTTAATGTTCATATCATGCATTTTTTGTACTAGTGTCGGAATCTTCCATTATTATTCGTTACATGTACAACAACAAACTATGAATCTCAGATCAAGTTGGAGGAAATATTCATATCAATTTATACTGTACTTTAAACTTACTCTGGTACAAATATGCATGTCATTGTTTGCTTTCAGTTTTCTAGACGAAATATCTTATTTCAGATCAAGTCAAAGGACAATTCACATCTATTCTACTGAACGAGTGAACGAATAAAGTCAGCGGGAATCATCATGTTTGCTTCATTCTCAATTCTGGTGGAGAAATTTGGTATTGGAAAAGCATAGTCATGAAACTGATGACCGCTGCGGATATAAAGAGAGAAATAGATGTTGTCATCAAAGAAGTATGCTCTGCCACAAAGGTTGTTGCATGTGTTGCAGATAACGCGAGGAATATGCAGGCAGGTATACCTCAATTAGATCAGAAGCACATTGTCAGAGTCGGTTGTGTAGCCCATTTATTGAACCTATTGATGGACATTTTCAAAACCATTCCAATTGTGAGAGACTCGCTCAAACTTGTGGATGATATCATCCGCAGAAATGAGATTCCGCGATATTCTCCGACTCGCTTCTCGTCTCGTTTTGATGCGATAAAAACTGCTAAGGAAAAAAGGATAGGAACCGAAATTCAACAAGCCGCACTTGAACAGACAGTGAACATATTAGCAATTATATGTTCTGAGCTAGATAATATTCAAAGAGACTCGGCTACAGTAACTGATGTCGTGACCAGCTTCTCGAAAATAAAAGAATTTTGGAATGATAATCCTACTTACGCTGTTGAGCTAAAAGAATCTCTTATGGCAGCGTTCAACAAAAGATGGCTTTTTTCAAATTGCAGCCTCTATTTAATCTTGCGTTTCATCTAAAGGAATTCGTTTTCGACGATTGTGAAATCTTACGAGAAAATAATCTGTCGACAGCTGATGACTTTGATGATTGGGCCAAGTCTATGTTGCCCGGCAGTCAACATGCGGCGTTTGAAAAGGAAAGGGAGCATATTGAGGACATGCATCCTATGGAACAGCAAATAAAACGAAGTGATTTTCCAGTAGATCGTACGCTGAGTAACATCATCAGGAAAATCCCTGTTTCTGAAGCTTGTGTGGAGAGAGCATTTTCGAAACACCGTCTTCTCCATGGAAGGCTTCGCGCAAAACTTTCTGCAGACTGGTTAGACGACCAGTTGTTTATTCGATACAACATCGAGCGAATGATGAAAGTTGAAGGAGGAACTGATATCAAAATCGAAACTGAAATGGAAGAAGAAATCGTTGCGCTTGATTGGGAAGATGTTTTTGAACTTTTTCATTCTATTCTCATTTGTATTTTTATAAGGCTTCATATATACATGTATAAGTAGAATGGTTATAGATACTTGATATATTCAAAAATGAATTTTTATTTTGTATTTTTCTCAATCATCGAGCAATTAAGAATTCAAGTTTATGATTCATTAGTTGGGTGGGAAGCTATCTGGTTTTCGAATAAAGCCTGCTAGAACAATATGTGTCCGCAGAACATTTTAAAAACCATCGTAAAAATTAAAATTCATTGCTGAAGCATGCTGTGCAAGCCTGATTTGATGAAGCGAGGTATACATTAGTATATTCTTATAAATGCATGCATATGTACTTAAATTAAAAGGTTGCTGTCGCCAGCATCATACAATAAAATGACAGCAGCCAGCAAAAATATGCTGGCGCCAGCAAATTGACCATCCCTGTTCATTCTGCGTGTCACATCGACTGAGAGCAGACGAAACGCGATTGTGGCAATGCACGAATATAATGAGACTTCTGGCGTTATTTTTCATTTATAACATCAATATAAAGCAAATAGGAAAGCATTTTATTTTTATGAAACGCTCTGCTATGTAGCTTCCATTATTTATGCAAACCATTTGCGTTCTGCGTTTCTTCCAATTTTCTTTTCTTAGATCTGCTCATAGCAGTTCAATGAGTAAATGATGCTTGCTTAATCCAAAAACTGAAATTAAATAGTAGGTACCATGTTTAAGATTGCAAGGACAAGAGCAACTCAATATAAAAAATAGCACATTACAGGTCTCTTAAAACTCTGTACTGGTGATTCATGATATTTGTTTTTCTTTTAATAATACATAATTAAAGGATAAACAGTTTTATGACCAGGTAATCCAGGTGACAATTCTTCGGTAAGATTGTGTGAAATGGAGTTCCCTGAAATTAATCGTGTTCCACGATCAGCTGCTAAGCTACATTGAGGCAAATTTCGGCAGGGTATCGTTAGAAAAATTCAAATTCACACATTGGAATTACTCTTCGATCTTCCAAGGCTGTTGAGCCTATCCTTGAATTTTTTAGCTCTCCGCTTCGATTGACGTAAATCAAAACTGACATTCTGTAGGATGATGGGTTTGAACTCATTGAAATATTCAGATTCCTATATTCAGTAATGTTTAAAACAACATTTTGATGAGGCCAATATTCACTCCCATTTGCCATTTGAACAAGTCCGGACGATCCGTCACAATAAACCTGAGGAACTAAATGCTGAATGCAGACATCAGTATTGGCTTGCATGAATTCTGGCGTAAAGATCTTGTTCAGTTCAGATATTAATTGTTCAAAAAGACTAGGCGGATATTCTTCAGCCAGATGACTTCCAGACAAGTTGCAAAACTGTGACGCGTCACTGACGTTAACTGACTCATGAGGGATATAAAAGACTCGCATTGGAGCTTCAGAGAGAGAAATATTGAAGTTCTGTGGACTGTCTAGACATCTCTGACGTCTGTAAAATACACATGGACTTGAACTTGACCCTCCTGACTTCTGATTCGGAGGCAGTTGATTAAGAACGAGACATTGACCATTTGCTGAACGGAATGCAAAACCACAGCAAGCGGATTGTCCCAAACAAACAACTGCACATGAAAAGATGGAGTCTTCAGTATTCAAGGTTACATGAGGACCAGCATCCAAGCAGAAATTGTTGTCTTCTAATGTGAAATATTCTTCAAGATAGTCTGTCGATGAAGCAGTTGAATAAAACCAGCACAAGAAAACGACCAACAGGAAGATGTCTAGAATCCTAGGCATAACAGAGAGAGCATTTACTTCAATGAAATATTGATGGAAGAAAGGAAGGAGAAGCAGAAGATATATTTCAAGAGATAAAAATGAATGAATGATTTCCTTGATTTAAAGCCAGAATTAATCCGTGCAACTGATTGGACGCAGCAATTTCGACTAATCCTCTAGCTTAAGAAATTGTTTAGTCATAGAGGGTTCAACGAATGATGTCGTTAGCATTCTGAACGATCGCATCATTCAATTACAATCATTCGCATCATTGCCTAAACAGAATGTGCTTTCGCTCCCACATTTACTCATTAGAAGTTTATTTTTGAGAAATGCATTCAATGTTATGTGAAATAATTAGCTTGTGTTTATCTCTGTCAGCTATTCAGATAAAGAAAACATGTGGTCCCTCTGCTCCAACATGCATATACAGTATATATATATATATATATATATATATATATATATATATATATATATATATATATACTTGATTAAAATATCTACCTAGGGTGTTTCACAAAATGCGACATTGTGATGGCGACAGATAGAAGAAAAGCACAATGAATTGCAATAATGTATGTTTTCACTGTGATAATGCATTAGATTATTTTAAGTCTTTGATTTTGAGTATCAAAATATCAGAATGTCAGAATTGAAAACACGGACAAATAATGCAAAGTAGATGAAAGTGTATGAGATAACTGATGACAAGGCGAATGGAGGTATTTGCACATTTGACAAATAAGAGGAGGTGAGATTAAATGATTATGATAATGATACACGAAATGACACTATCTGAAAGGAAAGGACATTTTCATTAATAGTTAACATGTTTAAGCAAGCCAAGATTTAATTTGCAAAAGTCATCCATCATCTTAGCTTGCAAGGAAAATGTGAAGAATTGATAAAAACGGCATATCAAAGCATATCAGTTTATACATTTGAAATTAGTAACGCACGCCAGCATTCGTCTCGCCTAAGTCCTACCTATTAAGAGGTCCGGAAAGAAGCGTGATGTAGTGTATATGCATATATGAAATGTCAATATCATACCGTTATCATTAAATAGTTAAGCAATTGGGAACGTCTTGTCTGTAATAGGATCGAGTAATAGATTAGGGCAAGAGTTTTAGTCCGGCAGCCAGAACGAGTTTCTGCAAGGACCGAGGCAGAAAGTGAGACTATTGCAGAATGATGTACACCCTATGCCTACTACGAATCGGCACGTCTACCGAGTTCTAGTAAGTTCCTCTTCTTATCAGACAAGATCAAAGAAAAACACATGTAAATCCAATGGGACGCAGATTGCAGTTTTTGACTAAAATGAAATTTTCTATGTTTTCTCTGATTAAACGAAAAGTACTAAGCCCAGAGTCATAATTTTTGGCATGGAACATCTTCAGGTCATTTTCTATGATGTACATGTGCTTTTATCGTGCATTTAATCAGCTATGCACGTGAGAATGTGGTTGAATGTGGATAAAGTAGCTCAAAATGTTTGTGTTTACCGACATTAAGAGGCTCGCCAAATCGAAATGCGTTTAGCTACATGTATATAGACAGGGGTGCATGAAAATGAAAGGAAATGACCTGAAGATGTTCCATGCCAAAAATTATGACTCTGGGCTTAGTACTTTTCGTTTAATCAGAGAAAACAAACAAAATTTCATTTTAGTCAAAAACTGCAATCTGCGTCCCATTGGATTTACATGAGTTTTTCTTTGATCCTGTTTGACAAGAAGAGGAACTCGCTAGAACTAGGCATAGGGTGTACAGCATTCGGCAAAAGTCTCACTTTCTGTCTCGTTCCCTGCAGAAACTCGTTCTGGCTGCCGGACTATTTAGAGTAATAGCTTTTCTACAGTTCTCAAAAATTGGATTTTTGAATGCTTTACGAAAAAAACGACTATTTGATAATTTGCGCCTAGCTTTCTATGCATTGTGTATTTACGAGCTCCGACAATATTCAGACAGTATGGGAAGTTAGTTCATCCACATCTGTCTGGAGTTCTGTTTGTTAAATTGCTAAATGTTTATTAGAACGAGTTCAACGCAGAGCTACTAAAGGTGTTCATGTGTTCTAATGTCATTCTAATGATTTGATTGCGGTTTTTAAAGATCTCTTATGGGCATTGTGCGGTATATCCTGATTTGCTTTCTGAACTTAATATGATTGTTTCTCGACGTCACAGTTTTAAGCTTATTCATGTATCATTTGTTGTTTTAAATGGTGGTTTACCTATCGGAACATTAGCAGGGTAAATTACCGGTTTGATATTGAGCCTCATTTGCATGGTCACATTATCTAAAGCACTTTTTCCCAGATATATTTTTCTTTCCCAAAACTGGATACGGAAAGCATCTCGCGACCCATTTTAATTCAATTGTTAATGCGCTGACTTCAATCGGTCTCCATGATGAGCCTCATTGTGCAAAAAGTCAAAATAACATCGACTTCATAAATTGCACTGATATTGCTAGTCATAGAGTAGGGATATAGGTAGAGTGCCGACTCAAAATAGTATCTGTATACAGTAAAAATTTTTATATGAAAAGATTCAGTTTTTTGAGGAGATTACGTTCCCGTGGTCCAAAAAAGGAGCTTTGAAAAATTCAAAATTTTGTAAATTTAAATACTACCGGGATGACTCCCCGCTGTAAGTAGTATGAAACAAGTTGCATATCAAAAGGAATGAATATTTGCTAATAATCATCCTAACTAAGCGGAAATCAAGTTGATTATCAAGGGAATTTCATGCTCCGTATTATAACGGAAGTCTTCATGAAAAAGTCGCGATATTATCTGTGCTTTCGTGGCTTAAATGTCAAGTTTTTAATTCAATTTTCACCGGTTTGATTTTATGATTCACTAAATTCATGTTTCATTTCATGGATCTGAATTGATGCGGACCCATTTACTTCAAAGTTAATTGAAATAATTGTCTTTGAACTGTGATTTTGCCATGCCAGTGGCAGCTGTTGCCTGATCACGTTTAAGAAGATTCTCTTGAGGGAGGTTCAGCAGAAAAGCAATAGCGCAGGTCATCGAGTTGCCAATTCAACAAACATTACCTCACCAAGGCTGTCAGACACGGAGGATCTGTAAAATGCTATCATTTCCTTCTGCTTTATGCTATCATGATCAGTCAATTCTGTTGTAATTTCTTCAAAACTGCATAAATGCGCATATCTCACATTTGGAAACAATTCCTACTGTATCTCCTTTGAGTTCATTTAATAAAATCGAAAGTGTATACACATTGGGGTTTTAATAAATGCGGAGTTGCTACTCTACCTAACATATTTACTCTATGTTGCTAGTCTTAAAGAGCTGTCTATAGCATCGCACCTGTGGTTCTACATTTACATGTAGGCCAACTTTGGAAGCTAAATAATGTCACTGCGTCAATCCAGCGCAATGCTAAGCATAAGCATAATGACACCAAGATAAGAAGAGATTTATCGATCGATTGACAGCAGATTTTAATAACTGCATTTGTTTGTAAGTTTGGATTTGTTTAGCTAGCCAAAATCTAACTTATTCGAAAAACCTTTTACTTTTCTTGGTTCAGATTTTTTTTAAAAGCCTAGACTTGATAAAACTCAGTAGTGCTAGAAATGCCATTGAATTTTTAATGCGAAGGTTGTACTTGTAGTCCTATCTCAGGCTCATGTCTTAATATATTTAATCACATTGACTGTCGATTAGCAACGCAATGACCATCATTGTAAATCATAAAGTCCTATTCAAGCATGAATCTGAGTACTAAACTGAAGGGTACAAGAATTACCGAACTTAAATTCACAGAAGTACTAAAATACTGATCAATATCAACAAATGACGTGACACGAGGCCAAATTAAGTGAATCATTATGCAGCTGACGGCGCACGCTATCTGAATAAGTCTTTTTGTTCCTAGCTGAGAGCGCATTGTTGACGTGGTGTGAGCGACTGTGGGAAGAACGGTATCAATCACTTAATCAACAAAGTTGTACACAGTTTCTGCACCAAAATCGTCACTCGGGTCGCTTCTGTCTCAGGTAGCGAGTGCTCACAACTAGAAATAACGGTTTGCTGTGTTCCTGCATATTGAAGGGGATGTAGTGAAACAATAAAGGATCGTGCAAACCAACCAGTGACATTTCATTGGTATTCTCTTAGTGAACCTAAAGTGTATACACATTGGGGATTTAATAAATGCGGAGTTGCCACTCTACCTAATATACCTACTCTATGGTTGCATCCTCAGTTGAAAAATGGGAGCAGACTTGCAGCTACCATTTCATCCAATATCAGGAATCATTAGTAAGCCTAGTTTATGAAATGGCAGCTGCAAGTCTGCTCCCATTTTTCTACTGAGGATGCAACTCAATATTTAATTCTTTTGTTTACATTGTGTTGTCAAAAAGCATCATTCATTAGCTATTGCAGGCGCACTAACCTAGGCGACTTGCAAGTAGTGCGTTTAAAGTCATATTTAATGAATGTATGTCAAATTTCACTAACTTGCTAATTGCAAATCCCATGCATTATAAGCACAAAACAAAAAAGGATATTTTCACTCGTACAAAATTACGCCTATATTGTCTCGAGGTATTACAAAAAAAGAAGCAAAGATACACATAATGATAACATCACCAATAGAGACCAAAATACACTAAACATGTCATTGACTAATTCCACAGGAACTTCTACATCTATGTGTAATATTACATCGGTTTATTATGTTGATAATTAGTACTTCGCTGAAGTAGCTTGACCAAATTCAATGACAAAAATACAAATTTTGCAACAGACTTTCAAATATCTATTTTTGTGTAGTAGTGATGAATACGCCTGTACGAAATAATGATAATTAAACAAATGAAAGTCTTTACTGCTCTTCTGAGCATTCAGTACACATTTTTGATAAAATAATAATTGTGTTGTCGTTATCAAAATTTGTTCATCAATACAGCTGTAGAACATGATTCTCAACGCTTTTGTAATACATTTAATATGTATAGACTATGCAATCCTAGTTTAGAAGAAGTGCATGCAAAAGTGCAAGATATAACGAAAATGTGCTATAGTAATTACACGACAAAATCGTCGACCAACATTTAGACAGCTGGTCTTATCTTCTATTTGTCTATAGCGTGCTTAACAATCTATTTCTGTCGCCATGACTTTATTTGCAGTAGGGTCTATAATTCCGATTTCATTGACATGTTTGATACACAGGTACACTTTGGTCGAATATGCATTTAAATAATTCAAGAAAAATGATCGTAGAACTAAAGCTTCTCATATTCCATCGCATCTTACAATTCCGAGCCAGACACGAAGAGCCGCTTCTGAGAAATACTGCTATTGGCAAGGTCATTTCCATACAAAGGAACTTTAATGGCCTGAAAGAAAATAAAAGTTCAGTGGAACATTTATTCGCAGAGACCATTACTACAATCATCATTCAACAAATGGTACTTTCTATACACCAATATTTGTTTAACATATACCAACCAACAACCAATATTTGTTAGCCTTTACATCGCAGTACATTTAATATGTATAATGGTAATTAATATGTATAACTTTAATAATATATAAATGTAATACATGGTAGGTCAATGTTTATCAGCCTTTTGTAATTGACAGAATTATCTCGTGTTCCTTTGCTTTTGACGTGCTTTAAAGAGTATTTGAAAATATGTATGTGCATACTAAAGTTTCAGTTGCTGCCTTGCATTCCGGAGTACAGTACATGGTAGGTCTGCGTTTGTATTATATTCAGGGGCTTGGGCAGGTACTGACATGCTACGCAGGTGTACGAGTGGGTAGAGGCATGCTGCTTCTACATTCTCATTACACAATATGACGCTAAAAGAGACGAGACACCATTTTGAAATGAAAGGATTCGACCCATTAACCAATCTAAAAACTGATTGATGTAGTGTTTGTGATCATGATAAAATGATGTTCTGAGGAGATAAAAGTCATTTTGTATCATTTCACAGTTGCGAAAAAATAAGCTCGTTAAAAATGAATTATTTAGTCGATATAGTCCACTTCATTCCATTGGGGAAAATATAAATTACAGCAATTCAAACCGCAAGGGAGATACAAGTGTAGGTCTATATTTCGAAACTTCAGTCACATTATCCCGCAAATTTAGAGAAATAACTAAAAGCTCTCTGACAACTTGCAAACTGAAGCGGTCGAATAACGAAGCATTTTTATGAAATATTAGAATTATCATCCATTATAAAATATTAAATTCTTTAGAATGTATTCTGAAAATCCGGATTTTTGCTCTTCAATGTTACTTTAATACTACAATACAAAGTACTGCGGTGATGTGATTTTTTAAAGATTTAAAAAAGGGAATTTTGAAAAGCGCCAGTTCGCCTGTAACATGGATATATGGTCTGACATAGAACATATGGTCTTCATTCTTGACCAATTTAAGAACTTAATTCCCTGACAATGCAAGGATGGCGTGTTGAGGCAGACGCATGCTTCAAATAATAATGGAAAAAAATGCCAATTTGCCATCTGACTTGTTGCTATTGCCTGACGACGCAGCAGGACCTGAGACAGGCTTTGAAAGTCATTAAAAGATTTGCGGCAGATAGGTCTTTTTTTGCATTAGGCCTATTATTTCAATTCATTGGCATTCGTATAAAGTGCGCTTCGTCCTACAAGGGCTCGTCAGTACAACCTGTAGAGACCCAAATTGGCCTATAATATCTGCAATGACTGGGCAAACTGGAGAATTGCACAACTATAGCTGGACTGATCTTCTGTATTTATCCTGGCTTGGAAGTGCGGCCTATCCTACTTCTATATCCTTCTATTTTATTCCTTATTAAGAATAAATTGATTTTAGTTCATCACTTTAAAACGGCACGGACAATTGTACATGCAATTTTTGAGCAGAAAAGAACTTACTTCGATCTCATATTCGTCCTCTTGAGACGACCACCAGCAACATAAACTCCGCCAGTTATGAACCAGCTTTTCATTGACAACTGCTTCATTATTTCCTGAAATTCCAGTCACTAATAGACCCACGGCAATGGTCAGCATTGTTCCGAGTGGTGGAGACCAAAGATAGGAGATACTGTAGAGATCATCGAGGAATCTGTTGAATGAGTGCAAAAAACATACATGTACGGATATGAATTCTGTGTTGCACCAGTTGTTTGCTGCATACATTTTTACACCAAACGTATGCGGGAAATTTGTCCATCAGTCGAAAATGATAGGTGATCAAGGCCACAATTGCTCTAATTGTATAAATTTTCTTTTGTAAAAGGAAATTAATTAATACAACTTTTCGAATGACCATTGCTTTCATTCTTCATTCTCATGTTGTAAAATGACAAATTGATAAAATTCCATCAGCGATGAACAAATCTTACAATACGAGAAACAATGCGAGCATCATCAAGTGTGTAAAACATTGACATTAATAATGACAATCAAACCACATACGAAAAAGATATGCGTATAGAACTCGAATGTATTAAAATGAAGTCGGTATGAAGTCCCTTGTACGGGAGGAGATCGACGCCCTGCCGCTGGTTGTAGAATCGGCCATCAACCTGGAAGCTATCTGGCTCCGAGTGAGACGGCGCTCAGGTCGAGGTTGCTGCATCATCGGCTCTGTCTACCGCTCACCCAGCTCGTGCCCTTCCGCCTTCTTCGAGTCCTTGGAGGAAGCCGTCGCCTCCACTCGCTCTGCCCATCCCAACTCGGAGATCATCATCTGTGGCGACACTAACTCTCATCTACCGGAATGGGGTGACAGTCGAACTGACAGTGCTGGTCGGTCTGCTCTTTCTTTCTGTATCAGCACTGGTATGGCTCAAACAGTCAGAGTTCCTACCCTCATTCTCGGATCCGGCAGTCGCTCAGTGATTGACCACTGCTATACTGACTTACCTGACCATGCTATTCACACCAACATCGTCCCTGGCATCGGATCATCGGATCACTGTGGGGTGTCCATCACCCTTGCCTCCACCCCCAACCGTGACCGGCCCTACTACCGCACCTTCCTCCAATACAATTGCACTGACTGGGATGGTCTACGAGCTCATTTCAGCGCAGTCGACTGGTCGCTGGTCTTTAGCGGATCGGTAGACGAGGTGTGGGAGAAGTGGCGGGCAAATGTTATCTCCGGTGTCAACCGCTTCATACCATCCAAGACCACGAAGCTGAAACCCAAATCTGCGCCATGGTTTGGCCTCAAGTGCATCCGTGCACGCGACAAGAAGATGGCTGCGTGGAGGCTTTGGCGTCGCAACCCCTGTGACGCCTCTCACAGCTGCTACCGCAAAGCCTGCACAGATGCGCGACGGACCTACGCAGCTGCACGCCGCTCGTATCTTCACTCAGTCGCTCTTGGCGTTGAGAACAAACCGGCGTCACCCAAGAGCTTTTGGAAAGCAATCAATGCTTGCCATGGGTCGTCTACGTGGCCCCTCCATCCCCACGCTGCTTCACGACGACAAAGAGCTGTCCACATCGCGAGAAAAGGCTGAACTCCTAAACTCTTGCTTTGCCTCAAAAGCAAGCATCAACGACCAAGGTCGCTCACCACCGTCTCTCGAGCCGTTGACCGACGATGTGTTCGAAACTGTCGAGTTTGGAAACCATGAAGTGCTTCTCCTTCTTCAACGTCTCCAAGTCACCAAATCAACAGGCCCCGACGACATCAGCGCCCGGGTTCTCCGCGAGTGTGCAAGCGAACTCGTGTCCCCCCTCTCGCGGCTGTTCCGCCTGTCACTCACCGCAGGGCGTGTGCCACAAGGCTGGAAACACGGCCGCATCACTGCCTGTCTCAAGGGAGGTGCAAAGAACAACCCCGAGAACTACAGACCCATCTCCATGCTACCTATTGTATCTAAAATGTTGGAAACGATCATCAACCGACGACTGCTACACTTCCTAACCGACCACAATGTGATTCAGGACCACCAGTTCGGCTTCAGGACTGGCAGATCTACTTTAGATATGGCCGTGAACGTCACCCAGCGCTGGTCGAATGCCCTCGATCGTGGTCGGGAGGTCAGAGTGGTGTCCCTTGACCTGTCAAGGGCGTTTGACCGTGTCTGGCACGAAGGACTCCTCGCCAAACTTGCAGCATGCGGAATTAGCGGCCGGCTACACAGCTGGCTGGAAGACTTCCTCCGCGGTCGTTCTCAATCCGTGGCCATCTGCGGTCAGGAGTCTACTGCTCTACCCGTGCGCGCCGGCGTCCCCCAAGGCTCAGTCTTGGGTCCAACGCTGTTCCTGGTGTTCTTGAGGGACATCGAGGACGGTCTGGCGTGTAGCTTGGACCTCTATGCTGACGACAGCACCCTGCATAGAGTAATCGAGAGTCGGGCGGATCGTGTGACAGCAGCCGAAGCCATCAATACAGACTTAAACACCATCCATCGTTGGGCAGATACGTGGTGCGCCAAGTTCAACGCCTCAAAAACTCGTGCGCTCACCATCAGTCGTGCTCGTGACGCTGCCAGTGCTCATCCACCGCTATTCCTCGCCGAGGAGCAACTGGTGGAGGTAGCACAACTCTCCATCGTAGGACTGACCATCACCAACCGTCTGTCCTGGGGCGCCCACGTGAGAAAGATCGCCATCAAGAGTGGCCAACAGCTAGGAGCCCTCCGTCGTGCTGCGAACTGCCTTCCACGATCTGCGATGCTTGCCGCCTACAAAGGAACCCTTCGCTCCCGCATGGAATACCTCTCACCTGTCTGGTGTGATGGTCCCCTGAGTGACTGAGGCTCCTGTATCGAATACAGAGTCGATTTCTTCGACTAATGGACCTTCATGACCTGGACGCTAAGGACTTGAGACAGATGCGGCTTCAGCCACTGCATGAACGTGGTCTGCTCATCTTTGATCTTCCTTCTTCGAGCCGTGAATGGTGAGGCACCCGTCCGATCCGCGACCTGCTCCCACGACCGGCTGAGTGGCGACGATCGACTCGTGCAGCTGATGCCGCGCACGAACTTGCTCTGAGTGTGCCGTCGTCTCGCACGGCTCATCACTCGTCCAGCTTCATTCCCCGGATTGTCAGACTCAGGAACGCTCTCCCTTACGAGCTGTTCGAGAGAGGTGTGACGCGTAAAACGTTGAAGACTGTGAAGATGTAATCCTTTTGAATGTACATGTAGTTCACTCCTATTTTTTTGCGGTGGATCTCGGTGTTCCTCACCAGATGTCACTGCCATAGGAGCATCCCGCCTTGTAAAATAATAAACTAATAAA